>NW_019774107.1:0-20313 GCF_001039355.2 Lingula anatina
TTGGTATTGTTGTTTTTATTCTATAGTGCTACGAAAGACAAACACTCTTTTGATGGACAGTTTTATATTTGAAAAAAATTATCATTTTTCTGAACATAGTTTTAATTACAAGAAAAAGATAACATTTCAAAATTCTGTTTCAGCCTTCCACAGGGCCCCTTTTTATGTACAGACTCTGATCTTAAACTTACAGGATACAAACATGTAGGACAAAAATACAACTTCAGTTGAAAAAGCAGCCTGATTGGTCAATTTTTCTGGAAGTCACATTTTCTGAATATTTATGATACTTATATTGTATTATTAATAAATAAACTGCCTTCCAACAGATTGGTCAAAAACATCTATGAACAAGAGCAAAAAGAAAAGGAGCCTGTTGATCTGGATCAATAAGAACATTTATACAATGTTGGGGTCTATACATGTAGTAAACAGTCAAAACTTGATTTTAACCATTTTTGTTAATACGTACGGTATGCAAATGCTTTTATCTACATGTAATTATGTTTTATTTTTCTAAATTATTATTTAAAATTGTACTATAGTTCTTATTTATTTTTACAGTGGTTTATAAAGATACTTGCGGTAAACTAACGATGCGGGCATTTCCTTTTTGCATACATCGCATTATTTAAACGCCTACCATATCCTGCATTTCAAGGGACAATGGATACTCACCTCTTCACTACAATAGGCTTGAACTCCCAAGTTATCTCTTACATTGGCTCCTTTACACAATATACTTAACATAGTTTGGACACATAGTTACTACGTTTCTTGGCTTTCTTCGTCGTAAATGTGGCCCTGCAATAGGTGCTGAGACTACTTGTGCCCGAATTTAGTTCTATTTGGTGAATACAAATAACATGGAACTGTTATGTACATTAATGGTGGTACCTACATCAGGAATTCATAGTCTGAACACATGTTGTGGTGGTGACTGCAAATGCGCACCACTTCCCTTGCTCAGAGTGATCCAAACCTTTACATTTTAATGTTTTAACAAACATGACATGAGGCCCGAACTTCGCGTAGCTGTCTAAACCAATTAAACCTGCCGATATTAGCGAATGGGTACAGGATTTACATGTGTTGGTGCATTCTAAAATGAGAGGATTAAAATACACCGATGAAAGATTGGTTAAGTCATAAATTTGACGAATAAAACGATCCTTTTATTCGCCCTTCGTCATACGTCTCAATCACTCCCGAACTCGCCCAAAAGTCTGATTTCATCAATGTATCTGACAGGTACTACGTACAGGGGCGTTACCAGCCATACACACGGATGCAATGTGCGTACATTTTCTTTTTGGCCAACCATGATATTATTTTCTGTGAAATTAGTTTTTTTTACGGAATATAATCAAAAATGCCTTTCAACTGTAAGTTAAAGTCACCTGTATGTACAAGTCCTCTGTATAAATTGTATTAGTACTATTGTTCTGACACCCAGTTTCGTTTGCTTGCACGGACCGAGGTAATCATCCGTCAAGCTGGAACTTCCTTTATCTCTTATTTGGAGGGTTAAGTGCCCTTCATCTCTCAGGTAGCCTTTGTTTTGAGTGTCTCACTGGTGGTTTTTATGTCAGGTAAAAATCTCACTGTTCGTCATTTTCAAAGAACAGCTCCAGCAGACCTGGGGACACAAGATAGACTGGCTTATAAAGAGCCAGAGTAACAAGGACGATCTGATTTTCCAACAACTTCAAAGAATTTTGACACGGACTTGATCAAGATTACCCCTTTAAACTAACAGGGTGACATGGGCAAAAAAGTTATTAAAATTAGATAAATGAGAGCTCTATCCTGTCATATGACTTTGGTTGATTTTGGGAGCCATGCGCCCGTATATAAGCTGGTTGATACCATTATAAATTGATTTCTTAGTAAATTTATTATTAAGCTGACTATCGATATCATGAAGTAGATAGCAAGAAAGCGTAATAATACTACAACGATGAACAGATTCTTTTCTGACAACTCAGGATAACCGCCGCAAACCACATCGAACAACAGTAGTTTGCCGTTATTCAGAATTAAACTTGATACAAGCAGGCATAATCTGCACTTCGTACAGTACCCAAAGTCAGTTAACCCCTGGTTAAATAAATATACCATTTTGGGAGAAATATTATACTGTAACTTTTTTTAATTGGTGGGAATATTTTTTAACTTGAAGTGATGGCTCTATTACAATAGTGAAGACTAAGTTATGGTATTTGGCACATATAACGGTACATGTAGATTAATCTGCCCTTCATCTGTTGCGTCAATCTACTATTACATGCACCTGACTTTTGAAAATTTCTGCTTACAATTTTAAAATGTTTGGTTACGCCCCTGACGTAAATAATTCGCCTACTTCCAGAGAAAATGATTACAGCAGCAACTCTCCTAGTCACGTGCGGCCTACCTGTGATGATTTACATAACAACTAGTCAGTGGGCAGGGTGTGAGCTGTTTTCAGAATTATAATCACTTGACAGCTGGGCTGTGTGAGACGAAAACGTAGGACCGAACTTTCAACTGCGTTGAAGCAAATATGTCTTGTAAGTAACACTTCTTTTTCAGTCTTGTTGTGAAGATGCATAATAATGAAAAAAGTTACTTGTAACATGGATGACAGTTTATATATATAACTTTGTTTACATTTCCATTGTTCTCTGTCGGTAGGGATGACCATGGTGTCATTTGCATCTAGAATGTTTCTCACAATGGCCCCTATTCAACTTATCTAGTACCGTGCAGTTCACGTTTCTGGGTGTTCAGATTACCATGTTATGTCCTCTAAAATGCCAGTTGACAATGTAGCTGGGTGGTCCTTCACATTTTAAGTTGTGTGGTGACCTTCTTTTAAAATGTTAAAAAAAAACTCTATGGACGCATGAAGAATGCGGATGCATTTAACTGTCATATTTTGTTGTCCAGTTTCTGTCACCTGCATTTTGTAGACATTTCTTCAATATTTGTTCAATATACTAGTATTAAACTTTGGGTGTGTGTACTAATAGCTGATATATATTAGATTGCTTTTAAAATGTTTTCTTTTATTTAATTTGAAGCTAAAACACATGAACGAAGATGGAGATTTTAACTTTAACGTTTTTTTTCCTGGCCTTTCGTTTTAAAATGCTAGAGACAAGTATCACATTTATTGACATTTGTTCAGAAATACCTGTTATAGTTCTTTTGTGCTCCTTTTGTTCTAATTTTATATCTTTTTTATTGAAATTCCTTTATAAATGTGATGCTCAACCAATGCTAATTCTTTCAATATCAACAATACTTTTTCATTTGAAGTTTCTTTAGTCGAAATGAATACATGTATCACCTTAGAATAATTGATTGCGTCATTAATGTATTATATTCATATCTTAGAACTACAATCTAATTTGCTGACTTCAGAAGGCACGTGACTGATGGAACCACGCCTAGCCTTCAGTCCGTATTAAGGAACTGGTCACACGCATGCAAACGAGCGCACACGTACATACAGTTATAACAATTGAAAAGTTTTATGAATTGGTGAACTGGCGCGTGATCTTGTTGTGATTTTAAAAACGTTTTAGGATTACATATTGGTTCTCTTAGTTGAAAATGATTTACTGATGTAATTCTTAAGCTATGTACCTTAGATATCAATCATAATTCTTTTTAATTGTTCCAAACAACGAGTTCGGATGAATCTGATTCCATTAAAACACTTTCGGCTACTCAAACTATCTACACCATTAACTAAACGGTGGGGATAAAGGTGTGTTTTTTTAACCGTATAGTTGGTCTAATCTCTGGTAAGATCATTATTTAAAGTCGATTAGCTATCACATGATATATTTTTTCTTAATTGACATTGCAGAATTGCATTTATTAATTTTAAGTGTTTATAACAATGAAATCGTAAACTAACGAGTGGCGAACTATTTCACCCGAATAAATGTACATTTCTTTTTGGAGTTTTCAATTTCTAAACAACCCAGAGACGAAGTGGTGCTGGCTTCTGTAAAGTGTGCCTCAACCACCACAAGATAGTGGGAAATTTTACTTTAACACTTAAAGGAGGGAGCCCTGTTAACATTTTCCCTGTCTTTAGAAAAGTCATACTTACAAAATTTTTTGGAAGAGACACAGTATATATTGTATTAAGGTGGTCCTGCAACACTTTTCTTTACTTTCTTTCAGGCAGAAGTGATACAATTTGTCATTGGTTCAGACATTTTTAATTAATTAAAAATGATGAAACACAAGTCATTATCTTTAATTTAGTGCACTAGAAAATGTTGTTTTTGGTTTAAAGAATATAAATGAAGACAGTATATAAAGATATATTCAGAAGTGAAACAAGGAAGTAATATAATGTAGTAAGTTAGATCAGTATATAAATGTGATTACTGTATAGAAATAGTTTGAGTGTAGATGTATATGCCAACTAATACCTGGTGATGAAATTTTTAACAAATTGCAGTCTTAAACTCACCTTGAAATGGATTATCAAATTCCCTGCTGGGGGCAAATAACAACTACGCCTTTGTCACCTGATGTAAGGTTGTCATGTGACATACCAGTATTTAAGAATTGAAATGATAATTTTTATGTACAGACACAGATGTGTCTGTACATATTGCCATCACCTGCGTCTGTCGTCGCCGTCGTCGCCGTCGCCGATGCCGATGCCGGCGCCGTGCACTTTCCTTGTTAACACGATAAGTGGAGGGCAGTTTTACTTTNTGTTTTTTCCTTCTTTTTGTCTGTACATTTGACAGCTTTGCTGCCTTGTTTTTTATGTAAATGGAAGATTCAGCAACAAAACAATACTAAAACTGACTGTAAATTGGTACACAAAATCAATTTATAATTTGCCTTAAAATATACCTTGCTAATTTTTCATGATCTCAAAATTTCCAATTCTGTAGCGTCATCAACTTACTGTAAACTATTTGACCATTGAAGGAGGACCATGGCACTTACTCTTCTCAAATTTACAAAAATGCAGCTTCAGTTGAAAAAGAGGCCTGATTGGTTAATTTTCCTGGAAGTTATTCTGTTTTTTTATTTAATTTTTTTTTTTTTTTTTAGTGAAAATTCAATTTTGCACATATTGGCATTTTCAAGGTGTGACTTAGAACTTCCATGGGCTTGAAGACCTTTGCTAGTCACATTTTCTGAATATCTATGATACTTGATATGATCTATGATACTATTGTATCATTAATAAATGATGGTCATTATGCTGTTAAGCATTATGTAATATCGCATCAAAATTGAAGAAAACCTTATTTTGGATACTGCTGCCATGATGACCATTAAGGGAAAACCATGTTCCTTATGATTCTCAAGCTTACAAAAGAGATATATAGGACAGAAATGCTGAAAAGCAGTCTAATTGGCTTATTTTTCTGGGAGTTATACATTTTCGTAAAATTTTCATTTTTCACATATTGGCAGTTTAATTGTGGGAATTAAAACTCCCAAGGGCATGAAGCTAAATGGTAATCAAATTTTCTCAATGTCCAAGTTATTAGAAATAGATATTTGAAAATTGGTGGTAATCATACTGTTAATCATTATGTTAAATTGCATCAAAATGGACAAAAAAACTACTTTTTACACTGCCACCACAAATGTTATGCAAAGTAAACTGTCACTTATTATTTTTAGGATTTTTAGGATTGATTACAGCTCAAATAGAAAAACACCTCTATTGGATTATAATTTTTTATTGAATTTATGCAATTTTTTTTGTAAAATTTTCACTTTTTTTTCATTCTGGCATTTTCAAAGAATGCACTTGAACTCCCGCACGGGCCTGAAGCCTTAGGGACCATTCCCAGACTCTATTGTACTAATGTTGGATTTTCACTAAATTGCAATTAACATTAAGGCTTCGTTCACATGCTATGTCTATTTTCTAAAAATCTATTTTCTATTCGCGCTATCTTATGATCACGGTCTGTGCCCTGAATCTCTAAGTGGCTATGTCTGCTATGATGTCTGTCGCGCCTACTGAAGCTAGCATGCCAGACATCTAAGCTGCTTATAAGCTGAAAGCAATTTAACGAAAAACCTCTCGGAGGTGGATTGATCCACACTCTATATGCTTAAATAAAAACTTTCTGTAGTTCTTAGCTAGGCTACATTAATGCAGGTCAAGGCACTTGATTCCTTGACTTTGCACAAATTTAATTAAAGATATTTTGCTGTAATTCACTCTTTCATTGTATGGCTATTTACCCCTGTCTACTTTGATGTTATTAACAAACAGTTGTGACACACTTATATCTGTCCATTTGACAGCATGTACTGTCTTGTTCTTATTTTCTTTCTTTCATTTCTGACTTTTCCAGGCCATGGACCATATTCCTCAACCTTAGTGCTAACACTGGACTCCAATGATGAGAATATCATCCTTGAAATCCCAGAGGACAGAGACCCTGAGGAGATGTCCACCACATCCGGAAAAAGGGAGAAAGTAGTTTTAAAGTACCGTATAGCCAATAAAAAACAAGACTACTGGTACGCGTTTAATCGATAACTGATTTAATACTCGTCAGATTACCATCCGCCCCCTTCCTTATGAATAGGTATTACTTTATTAATACAATGCAACCGACGTGTAGCCGCATGTTAGAAGACAATGTGTGTTACGCACAGCAGTAGGAGGCCGCTAGCCCTTCCCAGCAAGGAGTCAACTAAGCCGCAAGTTAGAAGACAATGCGTGATTACTAACAGCAGTAGGAGGCCGCTACCGCTCCCCAGCAAGGAGTCAACACAGCAGTGCGTAACCCGGGCTTAATTNAGTAATTGTATTTCTGTGGAAGGTGTATGTTTTTATGTAATGCAAAGTTACATGATGTTCATGATTGTTTTATAAAAATTAATCATAATTTTTAGGAAGTTAAGAAGTCCAAGATTCTACTTAGAAAAGCAGGACTTATCAAAGAAACCGAGGAGGAAGCTGAAGATGTTTGTATTAAGCGAGGTATATATATATATATATATATATATATATATATATATATATATATATATATATTGTAATTGTGTTGTTTAAAGCCAAAGCTGCTGATTATATTTTTCAGTTAAACATATATATTCAATTGATACATATTAATCCTGATTCTAATTCAGTTCGAAAATATTATTTAATATTTTACTTGATTAGTGCAATTTTACTTCTAAATAATGTCTCTTGTTTCTTTTTATTTATTAATCAGTATTTTTTTTTACTTTAAGAAGGAGGATTCTATTCAGCAAAAAGATCCCCTTTTAAAATATTAAAATATCTCCATTGAGCATTACAACCCCAAGCTTATTATGGACAATGCATTGAGAACCAATGTTGGAGGCAACTTAATTCATGTGAGTTTCTGAAAAATTCTACAAAGTTATTATGTGGCCACAGTTAGTTAGTTTATACTGACAATAATAATGTTTACCAAAAACTTATTATAGTAGATTTCCAAATAATAATACAATGATTATAATAGTTACTTCCCTAAAACTTTTGTCTGTTTTAATTCAAGGTAAATTCGTAGTTGTCTCTATAAATAAAGTAAGTGTTAGTCTGCTACATTAGCCATGTCGTATCTGTTATAAAGTAAGGTAAGTGTTAGTCTGCTACATAAACCATGTCTTTTCTGTTATAAAATAAAGTAAGTGTTAGACCCCATTTCCAGAGATTAGATTGATCTACTTTGGATTGACCTAACTCCCTGGGTGTTCACGCTAAATAGCTGTCAGCTGAGTGGACACGAAAGTTAATTACCCCCTTACAGCTTGTAGTAGGCTGGACGGACATTTAAGCCGGATTATCTGACAGTAATCTAGTGAGACTCCCTACGGGGATAGATCGATCTAAAAGCTCTGGGAATATGCCCTTAGTCTGCTACATTAGCCATGTCTTTTCTGTTATAAAATAAAGTAAGTGTTAGTCTGCTACATTCGCCACATCTTTTCTGTTATAAAATGGGAGCAGCATTGCATTTAATGGAACACTACCTATTTGTGTTAGGACAAAGTTAATGAAAATTTTGGGCTTAACTTTAGACATTTCAGTCTTAAGTATGCAGAATGTACTAAAGCAATGCCCAGATTAAGAATGAAGTGTTCATGGCCTGGTAAAACTGTCCATCTCTTACTAATAGTAAACTTTGGGACTGGTAATAATGAGGTTCAAGTAAATTCTCTTGACTAGGAATAACTTTTCTTTTAATGTGTTATGAACCCATGTTATTTCACTTTTAATTTTATATTAAAAAATATTAAGGATATGGTCACACTTTGCCCAAAGCTCTTTATAAACTGCATTACAAATTTATTCTTTTGGTACTAATAAATAATTTTTGAGTGTTCATTGAGTAAATAAATTTACATTTAAACATAAGTTATCTTACGAGTGATGTCATAATTGCGATTTTGGGATGAAAAAAAAATGGATTAATTCTCACATTTCTCCTTTATCTAAGCACCCATGATCACCATTTCAGTACAGATTTAATGACACCATTTAGTACTCCAAACCCCTGCAGGAATTTTTCTTAAAAGTCTTAGTTAAGATTTTATCATTGATAAAGCAAAATAATGCTTTTGATTAATGAAATTCTGTAATTAGGGGTTCATAACTCCATAAAAAAAGCATTTAAAACAAAACGACTGCACGGGATTGTGGCTCACACATTTGTGGTCAACTCTGTCAATTTTCTGGTTAAAATCTTCTTCAGGTATGTAGTTATGCCCAACACCAATTGCTATCTTGCCTCAAATTAGAAAGGTAATAAATTGATGAAATCTATGAGTTGCTATGCTTATACATAGCAACTAGTAATATAAACGCAGAATTTTTGATATTTTCGAAGGTTTTTTATTGTTTTAAATCAGCACAAAGATAGATGCATTTTTTGATAATTAGATACAGAAAAAAAATCATTTTTGGTATCTGGATGATAATAAAGGGTTACAATATCCTTAAAGACTGGTAGTTATTCATCAGGTCTGACAAAGTTCATAACTAATAAGATTGATTGTCAATACTAAGTTTCTTATAATAAAATACAATAATGACTGTTGGTAGTAAATATAATAGGAATTTTCTAATTTAATTCTAAAGATAAAATAATGAAAGTACATATTTTGAGTAAATAAAATATGTCTATGGATTATATACATACATTTCTTAAAAATGAAATAATACTTATCATAATTTCTAAAAAAAAAATTTATGACAATAACTATCCCTTAATAAACAATATTTGTAATCTGCATTTGATTTCCATACACAGTATATGGAGCATTCCAATTTAATGGACATACTAGTAAGCTTTGTGTACTGATGCACACCAGCTTAGTGTTGTTTCACTTTATTTATTATTACTTAATAAACTACTTAAGTTCTTTTACATGTAGCAGATATGAATAAATACACAGATATCTCAGTAATAAACAATAGTTCATGTATAAAAATTATGAAACATTAATTACCACCCAACTGATACTTATCATGTAACCAAATAAATGTGTAAATGTATGCATGTGCAGATACAAACTCACATTAAACACTCTCCAACGTAAAGTTCTAACAAAGTTTACCATCTAATATACAAATAAAAACAGATAAATTTCAACTCTTCAGTTGTGAAAAAATCATGAAGGCAACATAGATCAGGCCCTTAACCAGCAATTTGAAAAGTTTTTTTTTCTGAAAAAGTGACCTTTTTACTATGAAACTTTGTGTACCTAGATAAAATTTACCTCGAAGGGACCTTTTCCCCAGCAAAAAGGGAGGTTTGTTCAAACCCTTAAAACTCCCCTGGTTATGGACCTTCGTTACACCAGCACTTCATGGTTAAATTATCAGTTTATGAACTGTCAGAACTATCACATAGAGAATTTGAACTATCATAACTATAATTATTGATTTTATTCTGCATTTCCAGAACCCATGCGGTGACACATAGGTTTTCAGTCCTCTTTATGATGAAGTGGATGCAGAGGTAAAATAAAATATTTAGAAATTGTAAACCTCCACGGATACAGTAAAAGTAATGTGATGTTTTGTAAACATATTCATTGCAGAACAAAACTAGAATAGCACTCAGAGCAGGCTGGTCTTTGCTGAGGTGTCTCTTTTCTTATCATTAATTGATTAATCAATAGATCACCATCAAAATCTAATCAATACTAACTTCTCACTTTTCCTATTTTTTGTATCCAAACCCACCCTAACTTCTTAAGTTAGGCTGTTAACTAACAAACTAACATAGGCAAAAACATAACCTGCTTAGTAGAAGTTATCACATGATAACATACATCTCAGAATTATATAACATATTTGTACGCCTAAAATAAATAGCCAGTTAGGAAGTATTTAAACAGGAGGCAATCATCTTATATTTTGGCACCAAACTATGTAGGTCCATATATTTTATTGCAAGATTTTTTTTCACATAAAGTGATAAATAACCCCTTGGAGGAAAAGTAACTTGATCAGGCACCCACATAAATTATATAGTTAGTTAGGATGGATAGCCAGGCCCCCACATAAATTATATAGTTAGTTAGGATGGATAGCCAGGCACCCACATAAATTATATAGTTAGGATGGATAGCCAGGCATCCACATAAATTATATAGTTAGGATGGATAGCCAGGCACCCACATAAATTATATAGTTAGGATGGATAGCCAGGCATCCACATAAATTATATAGTTAGGATGGATAGCCAGGCACCCACATAAATTATATAGTTAGGATGTATATGCTTGAAGTTGTTCCTGGAGTACTATATCAATACTCCTACAAAAGTCAGGACTACCTAGATAATCTTAGAGGAGTGAGGGCACCTAGATATCCTTGCAAAAAATAAGACTGCCCAGATATTTTTTGCAAAACTAGGGACTCTTTAGATATGTTTGTAGAAGTTAGAACTTAAGAGTCATTTTATTGTAGAGGTTGGGAGATTATGGAGAAATCATTGGAGAGGACTATGGAGACATTCTAACACTTTGGAGAACATAGCCAAGAGGTAGGACATATAAGTATACATGGAAATTAAACTATCTACAGACATTTTCAAGTTTTGTTAGTATTGATTAAGCATGATATATATTTATAACTTTTCCAATATTTATGTGGAGCGAATTGGGACTGAGTACAGATTGAAATAATACCATTGATCTGCATATATTTTTTTGTGAAGTTTTGTTAGCATTTAACTATTAGGGTTAGCCAAAAAACTCCTTTTTTATTACCTTGCATACATTTTTGGATAATATATAGATTTTCAGTTTTCACTGACTAAATTCCTTATCATTTACACAATTATCATAATTACGATTTTGGGGTTAAAAAATAGAAAATCAGTTTCTCCTCTACCTGAGCACCCATAAATATTGTTTCCACCAATTCAGTGAAGCCAGTGATAACTTCAAAACCCTGCCTGCGATTTTTCTTCAAAGCATTAGTTCAGTAATTGTAAATCAGGCAAAATAAAGTCTTTGTTCAATGATGCAATGTTATAAGGTGCTCATGGCTAAAACATTTAAACCAAAATAACAACAAAGGATAGAAAACCCATATACTTGTCATCACCTTTGCCAATCTTTCGTGAAAAAAAATCTTGTTCAGTAAAGGAGTCAGGCCCAATACAGATTGCTATCTCTACTCAAGACAAAGGGTTGTTAATTTGACATTAAACAATTTGAGATGCCCATGTTTAAATTATGCTTAGCAACTAGAAATATGAACAGTTATTTTGTATTTTTAAGGAGATTTTTATTGTCATTAACCAGCCCAAAGGTAGATGCATTATTGAATATTTAGATGCAGGAAAAACCTCATTTTCAGTATCTGGATGATTATAAAGCCTTACATACTGTACATAACATTTACAATATGAATATTTTCTAATACCTCTTTGAACTGACCCATGTTCACAAGTACAGGTACAGTACAAATTACAGGCCTACCCAACTACCAGACTCGGCACCTACGGATCCAGAATAAACCGGCATATCAGACCACACTATCCGTTTTCAAGGTGTGTGTCAGATCGCATTACAGAGAATCATACCCCATCACAAATTTTGTAAGCCTACCTGTCATCTGGGTATTGTGCTGTGAAATGAAAACTGTTCAGTGCAGGGTGTGGTACAGGCATGTGACGGTGCGGTTAGGTAGGTGCGGTGGCCTGTAACGTTATAATTAGTAGAGAGAGAGAGAGAGAGAGAGAGAAAGAGAAAACAGAGAAAGAACGGAAAATGTACTTCGAATGAATAATAACTAAACAAAGAACAAACTCAAAATAAAAAATAAATAAATAAAATAAAAATATCGCGGGCAGTTACACTCCCACCAAAATCAAATTGATTTTAAGTAAATAAAGAAATTTAACTGCTATGTTATGAATAAGCAATTACCACTAAATGTTGGATATGCTAGCAATTAGAAAAACAGTAAATTAAATGTAAATGAACCATTATATGATGTGCAAACAATTAAATAAATTAAACAGTTACTGCTGGCTGTCGTTAATTGAAGCAATGTACGTTATACAAATAAACTTAATGAATCCAGTCTTTTAATGATATATAATCATTTTAAGCAATATATGTAGACTCGTTCCAATAGTGTCCATATATAATCAGAAATATATCACTGTCACTGCAATAAAGTCATTGTAGTAATGTCACTGTAATGTATGTACACATGTAAACACTTAAATTTTCAACCAATAATACTAGTTTTTGTACATTTCGCTCAAGAATAGAAGATCCCAAAGTTCCAGAACAACCCGTTCTGACTTTAACTCTTCTCACAAGTCCATCATCGTCTGCATTGGCTTCCACTACTCGAGCCAGAGGCCACTGGTTTCGAGGAAGTTCTATATCTTTGATCAAAACAACATCTCCTTTCCGCATATTATGACGAGGTTCATGCCACTTCTGTCGCAGAGAAATTTGACTGATGTATTCCTTTTTCCACCTAGACCAAAACTGTTCTAGCAAATATTGGACGCGCTTTTGTAGAAAGAGATCTTCCCTGACGAAATTACCTGGAGG
Source organism: Lingula anatina (assembly GCF_001039355.2). The sequence goes on from NW_019774107.1 coordinate 13,057, forward strand.
AGGAAACAGTATATCAGCCTTGGCGGTCAAAATGTGGTTTGGAGTGAGCGGTTCAAGGGTTTTCGGATCATTGATTTCACTCACTGTTAATGGTCGGCTATTGCCGATTGACATGACCTCGTAGAAAACAGTCCTGAGAGATGAATCGTCCATTCTACCTGGGCACAATTGAAGCACGGAATTAAGAATTTCCCTCACAGTTCTTATTTGCCTCTCCCACACTCCTCCAGTGTGGCTTGCATGGGGCGCATTAAGAATGAATTTACATTGTCTTTTGGTTAGAAACGTTGCTAACTTGTTGCTGTCCACTCGATGTTGAAATTCGTTAATCGCACCAATGAAGTTGGAACCTTGGTCTGAACAGATCTGTCTAACAGCACCACGAGTCACAATGAAACACCGTAAAGCTTTGATGAAAGAATCAGTTGACATATCATCTAACAACTCGATGTGGATTGCACGTGAACACATACAAGTTATCAAAAGTCCATACCTTTTCATTTCTTTGCGTCCCTGCTTAACGAGAAAAGGCTCAAAACAGTCTATACCGCAGTAGGTGAAGGGTGGCGTTGGTTCTACGCGATCTTTGGGTAAATCTGCTATTTTCTGGGACTCGGTCAGTCTCCTCAATTTTCTGCAAGTAACACACTGACCAATGAATTTTGCGATGACCTTGCTGCCACCTACAATCCAAAAACCAAGGGAATGAAGCTTGTTGAGAGTCATACCTCTGCCCTGGTGTTGGGAGTCCGTGTGAGCATAATCAAGAATCAGTCGCTTGACATGACGATTCTTTGGTAGGATGGCTTGATGTTTGAATGGCGTTGGAAAAGCTGCTTTCCGTAATCGGCCGCCGTCTCGAAGAAGATCATCTTCAAGAACCAGATCTAGGGGGTAAAGCTGGTGCGTCTTAAGTAACGTGGTAGCTGCATCGAGGGCACTGAATGTGTCTGGAAATGCCTCGCGTTGGGTAAGCATAACAATAGGTTTTTCTGCCTTTCTTCTTTCTTCAATTGTCAGAGGCTGTGTTCCATTTACACCATTTGCAATTCGTTGGATCCTCCCCATCTCAGACACGGTTTTCCACGAACAAGAGAATCTCGTGAAGAGGTCAAGGATATTTGGCATTGTAGACGTAACTGCCGTACACAATGAAAAGGCTCTCACCTCTGGATCCACCAATTGTAGTTCTGTAGTGACACGTTCCAGTTTCACCTGCCGTTGCCAAGGAAAGGAGGGTCCAGTCAACCATGAAGATTTGGAGATTTCGGCAAGGCTGCTTTTGTCATGAGCGAAGTCCTTTTTTATTACTCTGATGACCTCTTTTGAAGAACACTGAGGTAAAACTTTGTTGGCTGTACGATGAGCAATGACAACGTTGACATTGGCACTTGGAGGAGTAGAGTATCCCACCACGCTCCAACCAAGCAGAGTCTGGACTGCAAAGGGCTATTTTCTTTTCCAATTAACACCTTTCTTTGAGCAAGAGCCATCGGACAGTTGTACCCAATCAAAAGGCCTACCTCACATGACTGTAGGGGTGGTAACTCGGCAGTAAGTTGTTGTAAATGTGGCCACTTACTAACTGTTTCCGTCACTGCAATGTGAGATCGATTTGCTGGTATGAAATCTCTCGTGAAACATGCATTGATGGTTACAATTTCAGATGAAATGAAGGCTCTTACTTGTAAACTGGAAATCCAGGAACTGTTAATAACTGTGTTTGAGGCGGTCATTGTTGACAACGATAAACGTGCGGGCTGTCCGGTAATCTGCAATGCTGTAGCCGTCTCTTGTAGAATAAAAGAAGTGTCGCTTTATGTGTCCAGGAGAGCATACGTAAGGATTTCCTTTGACGGATTTTCTCTACTGGAAACCCACACTGGAACTATCATGGATGTGCTGTCATCTTTACCTTGGTCAATCTGGAGAGAATTTGCTACCTGGTACTCTGCTGGCGGATGTGGACGCGCTAACTTAAAGTTGTCATCATGTAAACACGTGGGATGTCTTCCCTGGCATTTTTTGCATCTTAGTTTCCTTTTACAAGTGTTGTTGTGATGGACATGATGTAAACACCCGTAACATAGATTGTTCTCACGAATAAAAGTGCGTTTGTGATCAAGTGTCAGAGATCGAAAATTTTCACACTGTGAAATGAAATGTCCTTTCTGACAGTAACTGCAAACATACACAGGTGGACTGGAAGTAGTGGTAAGAACGTTGGCATTACCTTTGACCTTGTGAGCCGCAGCATTCGTCGTAGCATTGAGGGCGTGTATTGACGAAATCGGGTTGCAGGCAATTCTGGCTTCCTTGGTCACAAACTCCACAAACATCTGAAAAGGAGGGTATTCACCTGTAATGTCAATACACTGCGTCACTTCACGGTTCCACCTCACTGTCACCCACTCTGGCAGTTTGGCAATGAGCTTCTGGTTTTCTGTACAATCGTTTAAAATGCGCAGATTAGGCATGTGTGGAATTGCATCATGACAGGCTTGCAGAAAGTCACCAAAGTCCCTCAGAGCTACAGGGTCGTTGGGCGGGATCTTAGGCCACGTGTCTAGCTCGTCTCGGAAGGCTTTCTGTACTAGGAAGGGGTGTCCGTAACGTTCATCCAGAATTTTCCATGCGCTGTGAAATGTAGAAGGGCTGTTACTGTAGAAAAACCCTTCGAGTGCTTTACGTGCTGGATATCCCACATACCTCTTTAAGTAGAAGATCCTTTCTTCAGAGGGTATACCTTTGCGTTCTATGAGCATCTGAAAGGAGGTCTTCCATTCTAAATACTGTAGTGGATCTCCAGTAAAAACGCTGGGTTCTGGAATCGGTAGTCTGTTGAGGTTCATGGAATCGGTCAGAGCTTTATCTAAAGTGTTCATATCTTGTAGCGACGTCGCAGGTGTAGCAGCGCTTGCATTCTGTGTAGTGTTAACGTGACTCCCACCATCGCCAGACTCGGCCTGATCTTGACTCTCAGTTGTAGCGGAATCACCGGTAGAGCGTTTGGCACTGGTCAACTGCGCTATTTCACGTTTTCTTGCTTCTAAATATTCTGCCATTCTTTTTGTCACTTTCTGTTTTCGTTGAGTCCGTCTTACGCTTTCCTCTGCCCCACTGTCTGCTCTGTCACTTTCATGTTTGTCCATGAACACCACTTGTCCGTTGAATAACTACGGGGAGGGAGATTGCACCGTTGATCCCCATGGGAGGAGAGACTGCACCGTTGATCCCCACGGGAGGAGAGATTGCACCGCTGGCCCCCACGGGAGGAGAGACTGCAACGTTGGCCCCCACGGGAGGAGAGACTGCACCGTTGATCCCCACGGGAGGAGAGATTGCACCGCTGGCCCCCACGGGAGGAAAGACTGCACCGCTGGCCCCCACGGGAGGAGAGACTGCACCGCTGGCCCCCACGGGAGGAGAGACTGCACCGTTGGCCCCCACGGGAGGAGAGATTGCACCGCTGGCCCCCACGGGAGGAAAGACTGCACCGCTGGCCCCCACGGGAGGAGAGACTGCACCGCTGGCCCCCACGGGAGGAGAGACTGCACCGTTGGCCCCCACGGGAGGAGAGACTGCACCGTTGGTCCCCACGGGAGGAGAGATTGCACCGCTGGCCCCCACGGGAGGAAAGACTGCACCGCTGGCCCCCACGGGAGGAGAGACTGCACCGTTGATCCCCACGGGAGGAGAGATTGCACCGCTGGCCCCCACGGGAGGAAAGACTGCACCGCTGGCCCCCACGGGAGGAGAGACTGCACCGTTGATCCCCACGGGAGGAGAGATTGCACCGCTGGCCCCCACGGGAGGAAAGACTGCACCGCTGGCCCCCACGGGAGGAGAGACTGCACCGTTGATCCCCACGGGAGGAGAGATTGCACCGCTGGCCCCCACGGGAGGAAAGACTGCACCGCTGGCCCCCACGGGAGGAGAGACTGCACCGTTGATCCCCACGGGAGGAGAGATTGCACCGCTGGCCCCCACGGGAGGAAAGACTGCACCGCTGGCCCCCACGGGAGGAGAGACTGCACCGTTGATCCCCACGGGAGGAGAGATTGCACCGCTGGCCCCCACGGGAGGAAAGACTGCACCGCTGGCCCCCACGGGAGGAGAGACTGCACCGCTGGCCCCCACGGGAGGAGAGACTGCACCGTTGGCCCCCACGGGAGGAGAGGCTGCACCGTTGGCCCCCACGGGAGGAGAGGCTGCACCGTTGGCCCCCACGGGAAGAGAGGCTGCACCGTTGGCCCCCACGGGAAGAGAGGCTGCACCGTTGGTCCCCACGGGAAGAGAGACTCCACCGGAGATAAGTTTTACTGTAGCTGCACTCAGTCAAATAAAGGAAGTCTCTAACTGGTTGAATTTTATTGAATTCAAACGTAAAACTGAAAGAAAATAAAATAAAACAAAATAAATAACAGAACAAAAATTGTAGCGAAAAATACTGAAAACAAATTTAAATACAAAATAACCTAAAAATTGATAACAAATTTACACGAAGTACATACGAAAGTGTAAGAGAAAGGATAGACGGAAACGTTGCAAAGACCCAAAGCCGGAGAAGTTTACGTTACTTTAGCGTTGAAATAATTTACCTTACCCCCGACCAAGTGTGCTAATATCGTTATAAAAGGATAGATAGAAACGTTGAAATACCCAAAGCCAGAGAAGTTTACGTTATCGTTGAAATAATTACCTTTTCCTCCGACTGGGTGTGCTAAAATGGTGTCGTTAGAGTATCCGTACCGTTCTGTGTAAGAAAGTGAAGTGAGCAAAAAGAAATAGGGAGGAGGCCTTATATATGCTGTGAAATGAAAACTGTTCAGTGCAGGGTGTGGTACAGGCATGTGACGGTGCGGTTAGGTAGGTGCGGTGGCCTGTAACGTTATAATTAGTAGAGAGTGAGAGAGAGAGACAGAGAGAGAAAGAGAAGAGAAAGCAGAGAAAGAACGGAAAATGTACTTTGAATGAAGAATAACTAAACAAAGAACAAACTCAAAATAAAAAATAAAAATAAATAAATAAAATAAAAATATCGCGGGCAGTTACAGTGAGGGCATCCTAGATATCCTTGCAAAAAATAAGACTGCCCAGATATTTTTTACAAATTTAGGGACTCTTTAGATATGTTTGTAGAAGTTAGAACTTAAGAGTCATTTTATTGTAAAGGTTGGGAAATTATGGAGAAATCATTGGAGAGGACTATGGAGATATTCTAACACTTTGGTGAACATAGCCAAGAGGTAGGACATATAAGTATACATGGAAATTAAACTATCAACAGACATTTTCAAGTTTTGTTAGTATTGATTAAGCATGATATATATTTATAACTTTTCCAATATTTATGTGGAGTGAATTGGGACTGAGTACAGATTGAAATAATACCATTGATCTGCATATATTTTTTTGTGAAGTTTTGTTAGCATTTAACTATTAGGGTTAGCCAAAAAACTCCTTTTTTATTACCTTGCATACATTTTTGGATAATATATAGATTTTCAGTTTTCACTGACTAAATTCCTTATCATTTACACAATTATCATAATTACGATTTTGGGGTTAAAAAATAGAAAATCAGTTTCTCCTTTACCTGAGCACCCATAAATATTGTTTCCACCAATTCAGTGAAGCCAGTGATAACTTCAAAACCCTGCCTGCGATTTTTCTTCAAAGCATTAGTTCAGTAATTGTAAATCAGGCAAAATAAAGTCTTTGTTCAATGATGCAATGTTATAAGGTGCTCATGGCTAAAACATTTAAACCAAAATAACAANTTGAAATAATACCATTGATCTACATATATATAAGTTTTGTTAGCATTTTACTATCAGGGTTAGCCAAAAAAACTCCTATTTTATTACCTTGCATACATTTTTGGACAATATATAGATTTTCAGTTTTCATTGACTAAATTCCTTATCATTTACACAATTATCATAATTACGATTTTGGGGTTAAAAATACAAAATCAGTTTTTCCTTTATCTGAGCACCCATAAATATTGTTTCCACCAATTCAATGAAGCCAGTGATAACTTCAAAACCCTGCCTGCGATTTTTCTTCAAAGCATTAGTTCAGTAATTGTAAATCAGGCAAAATAAAGCCTATGTTCAATGATGCAATGCTATTAGGTGCTCAGTACTACATGGCTAAAACATTTAAACCAAAATAACAACAAAGGATAGAAAACCCATATACTTGTCATCACCTTTGCCAATCTTTCGTGAAAAAAAATCTTGTTCAGTAAAGGAGTTAGGCCCAATACAGATTGCTATCTCTACTCCAGACAAAGGGTTGTTAATTTGACATTAAACAATTTGAGATGCCCTTGTTTAAATTATGCTTAGCAACTAGAAATATGAACAGTTATTTTGTATTTTTAAGAAGATTTTTATTGTCATTAACCAGCACAAAGGTAGATGCATTACTGAATATAAAGATGCAGGAAAAACCTCATTTTCAGTATCTGGATGATTATAAACCCTTACATACTGTACATAACATTGACAATATGAATATTTTCTAGTATACCTCTTTGAACTGACCAACGTTCACAAGTACATTACAAATTATATACTGTATCAGTATCAGGGTGTTTAGAGCCTAGCACATTGTCTACTTCTTACCAATTTTTAAAATAAGCAAATGCCTCTGTACTCACCCATGGCTTGCAGTACTCTAACAACATTGTTGTATGAAGCAGCAGTATCAGGGTGTTTGGGACCAAGAAGCTTTTCCCTTACTTCCTGACATTTTTTATGATAATCAGTGCAACACAAATACTGTTGAATAACTAAGCAGTATCAGTGTGTATGCGACCTAGGAGCATTTCATTTACTTTGAGGGATATTCTCTTATAATCAAGTGTCTCTGTCCTTACCCATGGCTTGTAGTACTCCAACAACATTGTTGTATGAGGTAGCAGTATCAGGGTGTTTGGGACCTAGGAACTGTTCATTTAACTCCAGACATTTTTTATGATAGTCAAGTGCTTCTTTGTACTTACCCATGTGTTCTAGTACTCCACCAATGTTGTTGTATGAGATAGCAGTATCAAGGTGTTTCGGACCTAGGAGCGTTTCATTTACTTTGAGGCATATATTCTCTAATACAGTAGTAAAGTGCCTCTATGCTTATACCCATGGCTTGTAGTGCTTCAGTAACATTGATGCATAAAGTAGCAGTATCAGGGTGTTTGGGATCTGGGAGCTCTTCCTTTACCTCCAGACATTTTGTAAACTAGTGTAA
>NW_019774109.1:7754-20229 GCF_001039355.2 Lingula anatina
ATTTCTTTTTTTTTTTTTTTTTTGTTATTTTTTTTATTAAATTAATTAATATTTTACATTTCTTATAAATAAGATATTCTTTCTTATGTTTCTTATCAAGGTTATTTCTGTATTAATAACCTCCAGAGTGATCATTTTTTTTTAGAGACAGTCTAATCTGCATTGCAAGTTTTTTGGACTTGTGCACCTCATGCTGGGGTAGCACTAACACTTGCCAATTTAACCAAATGCTAAAACTGACTTAAATTGGCTGAACAAAAAGGGCTTGATTTGACTAATTTTAGTCAAATTAAAGTTATTTAGATAACAAATTGACAAAAATGTGGTGATTTGGCTAAGCGTAAAAAATTGCTAGCGCTACCCCAGCCATGGCATACAGTGTCTTGCACAAACCCACACAGTGTAGTACCCTGGATATTATAGTGTGTGCCAGTCACCATATCTTCCCTCTAACACCCCATTTCCATAGATTAGATCGACCTACTTTGGATCGACCTAACTCCCTGGGGGTTCGCGCTGAATAGCTGTCAGCCAGGCGGACACGAAAGTTAATTGCCCCTTACGGCTTGTGGTTGGCAGGGACGGACACTTAAGGGGGATTATCTGACGGTAGTCTGGTGAGACTCCCCGCGGTGATAGATCGATCTAAAGTTGTGGGAATAGACCTTAATAGTCTGTCCTGTTATCTGTGTGACTTAAGTACCTGGATCCTAGTTTCCTTATTACGCTGGCTGGCACGTGTATAATTTTCTCTGCAAGGATGAGCACCAGGGGAATTTGTTTATGTGTGTGCGTGTGTTAAGTGTGAGTTAAGTTGTTTGTTAAAGTATGGCAGTGCCAAACACTTTAAGATGTACTTGAAAGGTGTTGCTAGATATAAATTGGCAATTTTCCCTCCCCCCCCTCCTCTTCCCTCTCTTTACAAATACTAGTATCTTTTGATACTTTTGGTTTCATCTCTCTCTTTCTCTCTCTCTCTCTCTCTAAACCTCAACTCTTTTCAATGCAAATCAGTGCTCCAAAACATTTTATTTATTTCTACCCTTGATTTTGTTTATTTTAGGAGGAGTTGGAGAAGTTAAATACGGCCACAGATGAAATAAACAAACTGGAAACAGAGCTTGATGTAAGTGACAGTGCATTTTTAATTTTTAATTAATTTTTTTACAAATACTAGTAGTTGGCTGTAATGACAAGTCCTTTCACATGAATTGCTTGAGATGAAGGAAAAAATAATACAAATACATATTATTTTGTTTCAATATTTTTACTGTCCACTTTTTTTTATTTTTAAAAATGTTGTTTCTTTAATAAGATGACCCATTTTAAAGATAGAGCAAATATATACCTAAAGGAATTAATTTATAAATTGAATAATTTAATTTAAACCATATCCATGGTGTCTGGCATACTCATATATGTTCATCAGTCCTGTTTCTGTGACAGTATTGTACTAGTATATGACCATTAAATGTAATCATAACACAATGTGATACAGCATTCAAGTCAATAAATCAGAGCATCCAGAACAGTGGACTAACAGATTCACAGATATGGCAACCCACTAAAAAAGCTTGTTGTGTAGACACTGCGGGGGTTATGCAACAAGCATTCAAGTGGCTAGGCCATATTTGATCCACTGATCTGTAAGTTGGCTGTTCTAAATGTGCTCATAGGTAGACTGAGGCCGACTCATAGTGGAATTCACGTGAACATGGAATTTGTACTCTGTACCCCTTTACCTGGCCCATAGACATGATAATACTCCTCCTTATGGTTTGATAACTATATATTGAACTGGAATGGAATTCTGGTCAAGGATGATTGAAACTGTGAGGGTCTTTGTCTGCACCTGTTTAAATCTTAGTGTATGTGTGTGTGTGTCCGTCTCAGTGTGCAAGTATCTGTAAGTGTGTATATTTGTGTAGACCCATGTTTGCACGTGTGCACGAACACGTGTGTGTGTGTGTAAATGTAATTTGTATAAATGGCTCCTTTTGTCTGTCCGTCTGTCTGTTTAGACATTAGGTCACAATAAGCAATACATCATGTTCAACAACCACTTCATGATAAATAATTGTATTATAGGTGAAGTATTTTGTGATGAAAAAAAATTTAATGTATTTTCCTTTCTCATACCTGTATAAAAACATGTTTTAAGTTTTGCTAAAATTTACTGTGTTAGCCCCAGTCAAGCTTTCCTTGATAATGGGCAATGAATTCTGTGACCAGAAATAACCGGAATGCTTGTAGATATAGCCAGCTTGTTATATTGATCGTTGGCCAGGAAATTGAATTTTGGCTTAACTTTTCTAGTTAGTTAAAGTACCGTTAGATTCACAATGTTCGGTGCATTAGCTTATTCACCTCTGCATTATTTATCATTGTTCATTTCCCTTATATTGTGGATACATGTACATACATGTATATATGGGCAGGAGGGTGTCACTGGTTAATTTTTAAATATCTTGAACAGAATTTTAACATTTTGAACATCTTATATCAGTCATGATTTCACACATAAATTTTACAGTTTTTGTGTGTTTTGAAATTTGAACAACTTATATGATCTGCAGAGTTGACATGGAGGGGCAGCTTCTCTTTAAAAAAAAAATTTTGTCAGCATATTGATATTATTCCCACTGAGAAGAGTGTTATCGATACAGAGATAAAAAAAAAAGGTGACACACATCAGATGTGAAGCTCTGGGTAGAGCTCATTTGACTTATGAAGCAGTTTCAATTATTATTCTAAACCAAACTAAATTATATTGGAGATAAAGTTGTAGATATAGGCGTATACTATAATATGCGTTGAATCTCTCATCTGACTGTCACATGCAGCATCATTCGTGCATTTCTGTCGTAGTGCTGCCGCATGTGACAGTCAGTCGTTTCGTTATCAGGGAGGTTTAACGCAGGCAGGGGGGATGAGGTGTGAAAATACAAGATAAGATAAATACATTTATTAAATAGATTCAGTCACAGGTATGGAATGTGCATCAGAATTATTGGCATGGTTGCTTTTATTTGTCTGTGCCAAAAAATAAAGCCTGCAGGGCCTAAGAGCCACCAGTGAAAAAGTATCCACTGAACCATGCCAGTTACTGAACAACTTCACACAGTTTTACTGACTAGACTACAATTTCTTTGCCATTTGCCTCAGGGGCACAATTGTTGTTTCAGACTGATTGTTCAGTATATTACATATTCTGTACTAATGAATTATATTGATTGCATTTTTTTTTTCTCTCAGGTTTTCACCCTGGACTTCATCAGTCACAGAAATTCTCTTCTCTTATCAGTTTATAAGACAGCAATTTGAGTGACATTTAAAACTCGGTGTCCTTTATGTGGCTTTAAACTTTGCCATATAGCATTTATGTCTTGTTACAGGAAGCTCGAGCACGCTTCCGAAGCACATTAAATGAGTCCGGCCACCGTTTAACACAGCTGTACAGGAAGTACAAGAGAAATGTAGATAAGGCTCGGCCTTATTATGATGCAAGAAGAGAGGCAGAGCAGGTAACCCACTTTTTTCACTTTTTTTTTCTCTCTCTCTCTCTCTCTCTCACACACAATGCTTCAGCACCTGTGTTGAAAGGAAAAATGAAGTTAATCTGCTAAGGTTATCTAAATTGTCAAAGTGTGTTATTTAATTTATTTATCTGTGCATTTGTTTATTTATTTACTTAGAAAACAGTTATCTGTGAGAAGCGACTTAATCTGTAGACTAAAATGAGTAACTGAAATTGTATGCAGACAAGCAGATGATCTCCAGGAAATTGAGAGATCAATATCAGCAATGTTCACTTGTGCATTTTGAGATAAAAAAAAAAAAGAAGGAAATACATATTTAAAACTCCTGACAATTTCAGGCCCAAGAAGAGACCCACCGGGCAGCTCGCGAGTTCCAGCGAGCTAATAGCCTGTATAAAGCAGCCAAGGAAACCATACAGCTGGCCGAGCAGAGACTCCTGGATGCTGATCCCAGCGAGAAGAGGGAGTTCGACTCTGCCTGGCAAGAAATGTTGAACCATGCCACCATGCGGGTAAGCACAGAGTAAATTAAGGGGGTATGATGTTTGATGCTGACCCAAGAGCAATTACTGTACTAGTACCCTTGTAGAATTGGAATGCTGTCCTAGAATTTTACTTTTGTCATCATTTTCTGAATTTGAATTTCAGGAAATTCCACATTATTGCCTTTTTTCATTGGTCTGTGTTCTTTAATTTCTTGTCCTTGGTATCATTATGATCTTCTTGATATTTCTTAGATAAATTCTATTTGGCAGAGCTCCATGCACCTGGGGTTTTCTTAGAGAGTTATAATTTTTATCTCTGGTTATGATATCTGCAGGTAATGGAGTCGGAGCAGGAGAAAGGGAAGAGTGAGATGGAGCACCACAAAAAGGCTTCCTTCTATGAGGCAGCTCAACATAAGGTGCTGCTACTGGAGAAGAAGTTTAAAAGAGCCATTAGTAATTCCAAGTGAGTAAATATATGCCCTAGATAATTTTGATAATTGTGAAATAAACTATGTTATTTCTTTTATTTTGTGTTTTGTTGTGTTATATTAAGGTAAACTATACGCATTTGAAAATTTTATAAAGTTATATTTTCTGTCTTCTTATCCAGCAAAGCTATTATCCTTCCCAATTTTGACCTATAAAACTTAAAAATTTCTCTAATAAAATCACCAGACATAGATGGATGTAGTTTCTTCTAAAATGTACAGGAAGATGTGCTGTTCTTAAGGAACTGTCATTTAGGACTAAGTCATAAATTGAAAATGGAATAAAAAATGGAATAGAATTTATTTTGGGATTTAAATCCCTTTTCCCCTATACAGTATGTTTGTTAGTTTTTGAATTCTATATTAGGTTTCTTATGTTTTAAAATTTGTCTAATCTTAATAAAAAGTAAATACATTGTATTTATTTATTTTATTTTATTTTTAGACCATATTATGCTGTAAAATTGGATTTAGAAAAACAGCTTGAGGTAGGTGTCCTTAGATAATTTAATAATTATAATTGATAAATAATAAATATATCATCACTATGTCGTATATCAGGGAGTGACATGCTATGTACAATTGAAATGGGATTATGTGCCTTTGCATACATGTATGCATGTGTATGTTAATGGATGATTTACCTTTAAAATTAGCATTTGTATGAGTACGTAATTAAGTAATGATGTTTAAGATCCCTTTTATTGTTTTTCCATGACAGTGGTTAACAAAGACAACAGATTCACGTCATTACTCACATGTTACACACACACACACACACACACACACACACACACACACACTTTCTTGTCTAATTAAGAATAATCCTGAAATTGTCTCATTTGACCACAGATTTACACCCACCAGGACAAAACTGACCATCAAAATTAGCCGCTAAACAAAATTATCACCAACAAATCATCTATTTACAGCAACAGAAAATTGACGTGGAGGACCTCCAGAGAGCCATTAGTGCTTCTAAACACAAATATTCCGCAGCTCTCAAGAATTTGGAGAGAATATCGGAGGAAGTGCACCTGCGGCGGAAGTCACGCGTTGGGCAGTTCAAGCTTCCGCCACGTGAGCCTGGAGTGGGGGCTGAAAGTGTTAGCAGTGAGTCTAGCTTGCCGGAAGTTAACTTAGGTAATGACACATATACGGTACAAGTGGATGTGGTGTTGGTGTACTGTATTATTTAAGTTTACGTGTTTGGAAAAGGAATTAAAAGTAAGAAAGAATATCTTAGAGAGCTGTACCATATACAATGTAAAGTGAGATTTATCATGGTGTAAGAATTATTTTATGATTTTTTAAAGCTGGTTTTTGAGTAATGGAAAAACTTAAAAAATAGTAATAATTAAAACAGGTTTAAAAACATATATACATTTGTGTTTGCTTGTTTATTGCAATCTTTCAGAATTCAATAACACAAAATTTATATATATTTTCAGACAAATTAGAAAAAGGCAGCTATGCTGGTGGGTTGAGTGACGATGACGATATAGAATCTGTGGATTCCCGAGATAACGGCTTAGAAGACTCACTGGAGTTGAAACCTAGAAGTTTTTCCAAGGATTCGGACAAAAATGTGACATTTTCCACTGACCAGGAAGAAATAGATGCAAACTTGGACCATACTCTTCAACAGGGGGCTGTAGAGGGCGTGCATTCCGAGATGATACCATCGGAGACCAGAGCCTCAATGGGAGACGGAAGCTCAGAAACCGAGCAGCCAGATGCGGTGCTGCCAACCAGTTCAATTTTGCTAAATGACAATGTTGATAATTTTGTTCCTCCTGAACCTTCTACGGAAGTTCACCACCACCACCATCACCATCACCACCACCACCATCTTAAAGACCAGTCCCATTTAGCACTGCCCCCTAGTGGTGGTGGTGCAAGTCATCCACATAACCGCCATAGTTCACACGAACAGCGCAGACATAGTTTGCAGCCTCCAGACATCCTTGCAGCGACAAAGAGGAGAGCGAACTCTGTTTTAATTGTACCAGGACACTCGGAGTCCCTGCTGGAGCCTGGGGCGCCTGTGCCGAGGGAGAGAAGAACGAGTAAAGTCACGCAGGGCTTGGCCCATCTGAATGTGAATGACTTGCTGCTGCAGCATGCTCAGGCAGACGGGCAGTCCTGATAGATATTATAGAAATCTGACTTGATCTTTTGTGAAATTATTCTAGTAGGTTTTTTTTTTCTTTTTGGGGTATTATCCACTGTGAAAATGGGTTTCTTTGAGATATTACAAAAATATGTCTTCAGGAGTTATGGAAATATAGTGCACCAGTTGGTTTCTTTTGATTATTGTTGGATTCTAGTGTAAAAATGGGTCTCTTTAAGATATGAGGGAGACGTCTTCCACATTCAAAATGTCTCACTTTTGCTGATGTTTTACTTTCTCATTTAGGCACTTACAAATATGTACTTCCTGACACAGCCAAATAACTGCTCAAAAAATTGAGTCAACATTTTCAAGTATTACTGATGATTTTTTTTTCTTTTTGGAGGGGGAGGGAAGCAAAGGGAGCTTATTCATATCATTGGATTTTATTGACTAAAATTATTACTGTATGTGGGCAAGGCATATCATAACAAGCATTTTTTTATATGTATGTTTGCATGTTTTTGAAATAGCCTGTAGATCACCCAACGTGTTCAGTCAGTACAGCACATCTTTGCAATACAATACTTATAAATAAAAGAAGCAGGAAGCAATGCCATTTTATGAAAATTTACGTGTGTATTTATATACAGTTAGGGCTTCAGTATCCCAGATGTGGGTAGTGTTATAATTACCCAATATAACACGTGTATTCTGTGCAAGAAAGATGTTTGGCCACTACTAGTAGTTTGTAAAATGTAATTAAGAGATTGGTAGTATATATGAACATGTAGATGGATAAAGAGATGGGTATATGGATGTAGAATAGATATGCAGGTCCGTAGCCAGCAATTTCAAAAGGGGGGTTCTTTTTCTGAAAAAGTGGACCTTTTCCCATAAAAACTTCATGTACCTAGATCAAATTTTACCCAGAGTGGACCTTTTCCCAGCAAAAGGGGCGGTTCTTTCAAACCCCCCGAACCCCCCCTGGCTACGGGCCTGATATGTATGTCCACTGATATACTAGTCTTTTACTACTAGTTACTGTTTTAATCATCAGTTTTAGTTAGTTAGTTTTTTTTTTGTTGTTGTTGTTTTTTTGTCCGTTTTTTGTATAGCATGGAAAAAAACTTGTGTATAAATGNCGAACCCCCCCTGGCTACGGGCCTGATATGTATGTCCACTGATATACTAGTCTTTTACTACTAGTTACTGTTTTAATCATCAGTTTTAGTTAGTTAGTTTTTTTTTTGTTGTTGTTGTTTTTTTGTCCGTTTTTTGTATAGCATGGAAAAAAACTTGTGTATAAATGTTAAGTTTTTGCACATAACACTTGTTATATCAGTAGGAATAAAGTAGCAATATACTCAAACTGTATAATGATGAAACATGATGAGATTGAACCTGGAGATGATTTTCTATATTTTACTTGAGATAATATGGTGCCATGTGACAAGTTTATTATTATTATTTTGTTTTTTGGAGAAGGCAGACTTGTTGACTTACTCTGTCTGGCATTGTAACAACAAAAAATAAAATAAAAATTGAAGCACAATTACAATGAGTTATTGCTTTTTCATTCATTCACCCAAATCGTTTATTATTGTATATTTTATATGTAAATGTGTTTTCTAATGCAAGTACCAAAGGAAGAACGTTAACAGGAAAATGTGTACATGAACACTACACAAAGATTTTCATCACGCAAGATTTTCATCACAAGTATGACCCCTTCATGATCAGCTTGCCTGTTGACGTCAGTCAGATTTTCTTGAAGATTAAGTTAGGGCAGGTGTGAATTTCACCACATACAATTCACCACCACTATTTTCACGTCTTCCGAAGCGATGTCTCGGCCTGGTTAGCAAGGAGGGTGGGGTCGTGACGCGCCCCCATGTCCGGCGAGTAGCGGCTGGCAGGGGGAGAGCGTCCTAGGGTTTCTGCCACCTCGCGGATGTAGTGCGAGGCGTTACCGCAGCAGAGGCCCACGTACTGAATCCCAATGGCACGGGCCTCTCTGGCGAACTCTTGGATCTCTGTGCGACTGCACTGCCACGCGGGAAGGTCGAAGTATCTGATGTTGCTACCACCTAAAAATTTGAAGTATTTTTAATGATTTTTTAAAGTTTTTTTTTATTTGACAAGTATTGTGATGAGTAAGCCTAAACGCAAATCCTCACTCTTTACCCCATTGACTGATTACTATTATTTTGATTTCATTTTAGTTTATTTAATTAGTTTAAAAATTGAATTAGTCAACCAAAACTGCAGATGTAAGTAGGAGACTCTAAATGAAAACAACTGCGATAGACGGTCTCTGGTTCATTTTCACATGACAAATCAAATATTATAAAACAATAGTTCATGTTTTATAAACCAAAATGAGATATGTTTTACAAAAAAAGTAAGCCTATTTCTTTTGAGTGGACTGCTACAAATTCAACGTAACGTAAGTCTTAATCTGAAGTAAACCCAAAATTTCAATTTTAGAGCTTAGACCAATTTTACGTCAAAAAAGCAATTTGTGAAACCGACCCAGATTTCCTTTTCTCTTTCTCACTCTCTCACCTGGTCCGACCCCTGTTAACGACTGCATGGACGGCAAGTCCGGCGATGTCCGGTAGACTACGGGCAATGCACACAGTGGGCCCTAGTGTAATAATAATAATAATAATAATAATAATAATAATATCCAGAAAAACAAGAGGTCATTGTAGTCGGTGGATTTTTAAATCAATATTATCATGAAAGTTGAAAATATGCAATATTATAAAAAACTTATTTGATTTATTTAATTGCTCATTCATTTTGTTCATGAAAAAAAATCAACAGTCATTTATGTAATGACTGTCATCATTATATCTGATCTGATGAAAATACGAGTACAGTTAGTCAGTAATTGTGTTGCTCTTAAACTACATTTAACTAGTCACAGTCTATGTAACTTCTGCATCCACACCTACCTTACAGACGTCCCTAATTTCCTTCATTAACGGTAACATAGTGGCAGGTCCACGTATACAGTTAAGACCCACAGCGTCCGCCCCAGCGTCCTCCAGTTTCTTTAATGCCTCCGTGTACGGGTGATTGTCCCGTGTAGTGTCACCGAGAGAAGACAGTGTTATTACCGCGGGGAGACCTAGGTTTATTCATTTATAGCATAAGAGGTACGGCAGACCTTTGCTTTATGCTCCCGAGTTTCAGAGGTCATAAGAAACTCATTTTTCTAATATCAGCATGCCGCTGATACAATGATTTTTATGTACTGTTTTAGTAGAGATTTCGGTTGCCAGGGGTCTATGAAAATCAGGCTGCTACATGCTTTGCACATGTCTTTTGTAAATTCATAATTTTATAAATGAATAGTGTCTAATCGCAATTTACCCAACAGTGATAACTAAGATCTTAGTTATTTCTACTCAGGATAGAGAAGAAGGTACCATCAGTTTCGACTTTAGAAAATCACAAATGCTTTATGTATTCATTTTATTACCTATTTATATATATATATTTCTTCATCACAATATACCGGTATATATATATATAAGTAGAATACTCAGAAAAGATATAATTAACAATTCAACAATTCCAGCAAACACACAACATTGCCATAACGTTAATATAACCTAAAAACGTTACGGTCACGTTATAATAACGTTTTGTGTTTCCCAGGGTAATCAATTCTGCAGAAGATGTCGGGACAGTCAGGTAATTGCGTTCGGAGCAAAGCCAAGCACAATAATATTAGCTTACCAAACTCCTTGATGGCTTCTAAAGCATACATGGCCTCCTCTAGGTCGGACAGGGTCTCCCCAACCATGAAGTCTACGCCTTCTTCATACGCCCACTGAACCTGCTCCTGTCAAAATAAGAACCTGTTGTTGTGTATTCTCGCGCGTTTTTCAATCTATATATGCACTTAAATGTTTCTTGATAGATTCACTTTCTTTCATAAAATGACGACTAACACGACGTAAGGGGCGACCATGATGGACTACACTGTTCTATGACATTTAACGTACATATGAAGTTTCTTGGTCAAGGTGTTGAAAATACTGGGGAAAAGAACTTTTCATCTGTACAGATATTTCATCACTGATTGCGAATGATTATTGCAAATGTTAATGTCTGCAAAAACTTTGACATACAAATGTTGTTCCAAAAAGGAGCACCTGACGGCATGACACAAGTACTAGTACTTTGAAACGATATAAATGAATTGATCCCACGGTGTTTCATCAAGTGACATCATACCCTGAACATCTTTTTGGTTTCTGCAATGGCTTCACTGTCCCTGGCGATAAATGCCATTGTTTTGGACAGACTTGCCGCCATAAGTGTTCCCGTCTCGTCTGCCACCTCTCGCGCCATTTTCAGAGCTTTTCGGTTCAGCTTCTCTAAGTCGTCCTCTCTGCCGATCAGTTTTAGTTTCTGGCGATGAGCATAGTACTGTAAAAAGATGTCGTTTAAACCAACAGTGTACTCCAAATCGACTACACCTATAAGGAATCGGTTTGATTCAATTCGTCTAATTCATTTAAAAACAAATGGAATAATAAATTTCAAAATAAATGATAGTTTTATGCTTCAAAGGTGCTCTTCTCGAGATTTACCCTTTAAAATCAATTGTTCAAGGCAAAGGGCAATTTTCTCCTACACAGGATCGTAAAAAACTTTCATTTAAAGGATTGAATAGACTTAAGGATCTGAATTAGGAATGGTAAAAGCACTTCAAGACACATATGGGGTTTTTTTCAAACGCATGGAAAGTCCTATTAACTGGTAGTCTGCAAAAAGCTAGTTAAAAATGAAAGAAATTGGAAAGTACAAGCCACTAAGTATTGATAATTTACTTGCCGTGAAGGCTAGCACAATGTCACTTCCGGCGTGAACAAACTCTTCATAGAGTTGTCTCACGATCTGCGGATGCTCAAGAACAATTTCTGGAACAAACGCTCCGGCTTGCAAATAACCCCTTCGCTCGAACTCAAACAAATACCCCTCTGCCACGATAATGCTCTCTCCGTCTTTCAGCCTCTCTTCTAAACCTGCAAGGACGACGTGAAAGTTTATTTCAACGAGGAATTTAAAAAAAAAACGGACATATTTTGTTGATGATAGTGCCACAGAATCTCCGTAATTCTTGTTAATGTATGATTCAAAATATTTCAGAAAAGAGCGCTGTTAATTCAAAGGGTTAAAGAAATGACCTATTATATTCACTGATAGATAATTATTCCAGTATTTGTTTACGCCGAGATGTTTGTGGTGGATATTTCAGTAGGTACAAATGCACGATGAACCTTTTGCCAAAACATGTACGGTTCTAAAATAGGTACGCCTCAGATATGTATTTTAAAAACTTCTAAACAGAACAACATGTTTTATTCTTGTTGATCACCAGACGCACAGTTTGTGTAATTACATTTGTATTCGGCAGATGTACCTATTTTGACACTCACATTTAAGGTTAACATCTGTAGCCTTACCTTTGATTGCCTTCCTCGTACTCATGGTGAAGGACGATTGCTAATCTTTACTCAAAATATTCTCCTTCTGCTAAAAGAAATTTTGTTGTAATGTTTATAATAGAGCAAATCTAAAAACATGTAAGGGTGCTTTCCCAGAGATTTAGATCGATCTAAAGATTAAGTTTTAGATCGACCTAACTCCCTGGGGGTTCACGCTAAATTGCAGTCAGCCGAGCGTACACCATGCATAGTTAATTACCCCCTTACAGCTTTTAGTAGGCTGGACAGACGCTTAAGCCGGCCAAGCTGACAGTAATCTAGTGAGACTCCCCACAGGGATAGATCGATCTAAAAATCTATGGAAATGGGGTGTAAG
>NW_019774110.1:0-20023 GCF_001039355.2 Lingula anatina
TATATATATATATATATATATATAATGTTTCTGAAAACCTACATATTTTCAGTTGAACACATTTGCTATTTTATATCTTCATGACGCTATAAAATAACTGAATCTGATTTGCATCTCTTAAATAGAGATGTTTAAATTTAAGAGGGTTGATTTTTGTTTCAAAATAAATAGTTCCTGTTTTTATTACTCTAACATATTTCAATGTTAGAGTAATAAAAATGAAAAACTTCAGAGAAAAATTCTTCTAGGCCTGTTGTCCAATTCATCCCGTTGAATATTTCAGTCTATGTATAGATTATTCCTCATAAGGTCTGTTGAGTATATAACATTACAGGCACGTGTTGGAGACAAAGATTACAATACTGATGACCATGCAAGGGAGGGGACGCAAAATAACACACACAACAACACACAATAACACACAACTCGAAAGCATCGCGAAATTGCGACAGCACGCAAGTATAGTGATCAATCACTATTTGCGACGGCGATTGTACTCACCTGCCAACTCAAAGCCCTATCAAACACAATGCGATTATAGCCTCGAACGCTACTAAAATTCGATTGCCGCATAAAGTGAAGACGCCATAACGTAAATACACACATTGTAATTTTATTTCAGTATGGTGCTAACCAAGATAATTTATAAGAATATCACAATTACAAGTACCGATGTTTAAAATGTTTGACACCAATAAAATATCAATAAGCAAAGGGCACGTGTTTGGACTGATACAATTATTGATACATTGGTGAGTAGTGTTCAGTCTCACCATCACAGACACTGAGAAAGGTCTATAGTTACAAAGTAAAGTTCATATTCAAGGTTTAAGCATGATACACTTACACAAACTGATAAAAACATATATACCAGAAAGCACTGCACCATTGTGTTGAGATAGATAAAAACACCTTTGAACTTGGCTGGCTTTTAGTTGTCAGTTTATCTAAAATTGCCGATACATGTTGTGAAATAGCCAATTAGCCAATAAGCAGACAAGACAATGAGCACACATACACTTAATGTTACAAATACAAATAAAGTTTAAAACAATAATTCTGATAAACATAAATTAAAGCAAACTTAAGCACTTACATAACTGTGGAGTCTATAAAGTCATAGCAGGAGAGCCATGTCCTTCTCCTTTCAGAGTCAAGTAGCAGTGTGTGATGTGAAGTAGGTCCAAAAATATCCATTGTCAAAAATTTAGGACATTTAACTGCACCTTGATAATATTAATATATCTATATAATTAAACATTGCAAGTCATAGGTGTTTTATGGAATCTATGCATTATTTTGTAAAACAATATGTCAACAGCATGATCCCTTACAAAACATCTACATTTTGTGTAGTTACGTAAGTGCACGTAAACAGGGTAATATGTCTTTAAATAACATGCCTTTGTGGAACATTTCATATCTGTACTTGAGATTGGATAAAATATAGTATTGTAATTACTGTATACTGCCTTGACTGCAAGTTTGGCATTTATAAATGAAGGTATATATACTAGCTCTTCATTTCGTGATAATGAATTTGTACTTTAAGTTGTGCACAACGGAGATGCCTTAAATAAACATAATCCCTTACTTATTGGCGCATTCACTTACGGAATCATATTTATTTATTTTTTATGTAAGTTTCTACATGAAATGGATATACTTCTAGTTGGTTTTTACACCAAGTGATTTACCAGAGGTTTACACCACTGGAAGAGCTCATCATAAAAAGGAACCTATACAAACAGTTCTTTTCACTCCAATAGTATACACCCAAGGAACAAATATATATATAAAAGTACTCTACATGTAATAAAATTATAACGTCGTCTTTTGCACCTTAGCAAAAAACACTGTTTATATTGATAAAACCGCATACAGTTGTAATGGTAACTGCATTCACGTCTTTGTCTTGTCATATTATCAGTGGCGTTAAAGATAATGTCACATATATAAATACATATATGTATATGCAAGAATGTTATATTCAATAACAAGCCACTTACTATTGTCAGAAACATTTTCAGTCCCTCTGTACAGTTTTATATATATCATGCAAACACATAAACATTATGGCATTACTGCCCTGTACAATGATATGTCAAGGACAATCAATAATGTTTGGGGCCAGTATTTTGCTACTTGAATTCAAATGGTCAGAAAATAACTAGGCCAGGATAACCTTATTCCAACTGGATGGTTAAACTATATGCCAGAGAAGATTACTTCTTTACATTCATATCTTACTTATTGCACTTAATATTACTTTATTACCGTGGATATCTTAATTGTTCCCTTAACTGATTTAATTATCATGCATAAAAACAATCCGTATAAAGATGAATGCTATCAGCATGATATAAATATATAAGGTAAGATAGGCCTACATGCATGACTAACACTTATCAGAAGGAATGTATCATATGAATATTCTCAAATTTTCTTAAACAATTAATACATAGGCACCGATCTCTTAAAAACTGTTATATTGCAAATGTCTTGAAAAGTGTACTAACACACATATGCATGTCACCAACGTACTTGGCACCTAAAATAAATTGCACAATATATATATATATATATATATATATATATATATATATATATATATATACAGAGNAAACGTGAAGAAGAGGTCTTGATATCAGTGCTCTTTCAGCCTTCAAATATTGTTTTTGAGCCAATTATGCTGATTAAGTCGGACGTTACAGCTTGAGATTTTGAGTAAGGAAAGCGCTGGATTGGATTATTTGTAGAAAAGGCATGAAGGGTAGCTTCCTCATGTAAGCTTACCAACTAATTAATTGCTATCAGATTTAAATTTAATGGGCCTAGCAGTCCACTGTTAAGTCACCTTCACCAAACCTTCGAATATCAACAATCCACCTGAGATTTTGATGTTGGGAGGGGTGCTTTGAATTAGACATGTCAGTGATAAAAGTATTTGTTTGAAGAAAAATTAAAATCGCTGTGTGCATAAGCGTATGCTATTATTGCTGGTATTGAAACCACTTATAGGCCTACTCATTTGCTATGTAAGGGACGAGTAGCTAAAATTGTATGAAATTGTAAATAAAAATAGGGTATGAATGCATATTTACTTAGTGGAAATTCCCCTTATCAATAACAGCTAGTTCAAATCATTTTACAGTGTAGGCAATACATTCCTTATCTGGAAATTCGGTCGTTAATGCTGCGATATAATGACATCTATTTTATACATCAAACAACACATTTGAATCATATAGGGTGTAAAGCACGTCCCACACTGCAAAGTTATCAATACAGGACCACTGACAGTGCTACAGAGAGACCGATTAGACTGACAACTGTCGCATCTGCAACAGTGCTGCCATATGGCGGCGCTATGCAGAGTTAACAGTGCTGTAGTCACACATATTTACAAGCAAAATAATCCAATACAATTTCTTAAAAAAGCCTATGATCATAGAGGCATTTAATAGTGAGTAAAAATTAAGCGAGTAAGACTGAGCTTTACAGAAAAATTTTGAGAGCCGTTAAACACTTCCATCAAATCACATAAAGATTATTCATACAGTTACATGTACAATTATTACGTTTTGAAAATTTATTATGATTTTTTTTTTATGAAATGATATGAGATTCAGTTCGCTCTCATCTATTTATTTTTAGAAGAAATGAACAACGTAGTTTTTTTTCAATTGCTATTAATTAATTAAGATATTGAAACCTCACATACTTAAATGTTAGACAGATTCAAACACTCAACAAACACAGGTATTAAGAGTCGCTAACAGGCCTGGGTATACTTGAACACTGTATTATATTGTATTGTTGGATGAAAGACCCCTAGGAAGCCACATATCAACGAGGTTGGGCCCCCGCGGAAAAACGTTTTTCAGCCACGAAGAAAGACGTATGGGATTACGCCTGTTGAAAGGTCGTGTAAAAGGCAAAGCGGAACCCCCGCGGAAAAACGTTTTTAAGTCGCACATGTAAAGCCCAGCTTGCACTGTTCCGACGTCATTCCGCGGACACTGAAAATTCGGAAAGATAATTTTTTGTGCTGTGTTAATTGCTTTAAGAACCTCAAGATGATATTAAGTAGAGTAATTAACTTAGACTGACTCTGTGAATATGAATACTTCAACACTGATTTTCACAGACATGCCCTATTGGAATGTCCAATCACCAGGAGGCATATTTTATACATACATATATCTCCATAAATTTTTACTGATTTCTATACCTATTAACAAATGAAACTTTATTGGTAATTTCAAACATATAGCTTATGAAAGCGTTCAACATTGTCGGATAGTCGGCTTTTCATTTTTGTTGCTGCAACTCAACAGGAATATGTTCATTTATGACAAATTATCACAGTGACTTAGAAGTACAGTATCTGTAAAATTCAGAATATTGAAAAGATTGAGTTTTTATTATATCATTTTTATATTTAATTATTAATTGCATACATCTTCAAATTTCAGATGTAAGTGAAAGGTTTTACAACGTAGAGAAGGATCGCTTTGCATTAGAGGAGGAGAGGTTGAAAGTAGAAAAAGCGTTTACAGTTAGAAAGGGAAAGATTAGAAATTGACAACAAAGTGTAATAAAGTGTTATTTGAAAAAATAACAGAATACTGTAAAGTGAAGTTTGATGTTCTAAAGTGTGAGTCTCTTGTAGATACTTACCAGTGAGTGCATCTTATTGGGATCATGATATTTTATGTTTTTGCCAAGACACATACTAGCTGTATGTTACTGTACATCACTGTACTAGCCATTAGTTGCATCTGCTGTTGCAGTCATCATCCCTGTACTGTGAACTTTCACAGCTAACATGTTAAATTAAAAAAATACATCTTTTGTCTTAAAGGTAACAGAACTGATGATTATCCATAAAACACAGGTCAAATTTAAATATCACCTGGATCGGACCATATTACTGTGTGCAATTCAAATGACACATTGCAAGGAAAATGTCAAACTTTCATAAGGAGAGTTCCAAATTATTAAAATATTTTGTTTCAAAACCATCCAGATCAAATTAAGTTTGGTAAATTATTATTTTTATTTATTAATTTTTTTGTCTGTGAATGTGTGAAATATTAATTTTTTTCACATATTAGCATTTTCAAGGTAAGGCAAAACTTGAAGACCTTTTTTACTCACATTGTCTGGATATCCATAATACTTATGCTATTTTAATTTTGTAGTGAATATGCTGTTGAGTATTATGTTATATGGCATCAAAATTGGCAAAATACCTATTGTGGACCCTGCCACCACAAATGTAATGAAAAATAAAACTTTGTTACTTATTTTTTTTTTACGTACAAGAATGATTATAAGGATATACATACAGCTGATATTGAAAATGCCAACTTGACTGTATTATTTTTTCCTTTAATTTATGCAATTTCTTTTTGATAATTTTTCAGTATTTTTCATTCAGTAATTTTCAATATTTGAATCAGTTTGATCATTCAGTACTGTATTTTAAACTAAGTTTATGACCTCAGCAAAGAACTGGAATTTGTTACAAATCTTTTATAAGAGATAGTTTTCATTTGCTTTTGTCCTTGAAAAGGACTTTATTTTTATATTTATTGTCTATATTAAAGTACTTATTGTACTTTAATATAGACAAGAATATACATTTAGGAAATTGTTTATAAAATTATTTTTATGTTTTATTTTATATTTTCATCATGTTATTGTTTCATAAAATAAAAAATCTATGTAAATTATAACTTGACCGTCTGTTTTATTTCTTACACAAACTTAAAAGTGATTTTATTTTGCCCTATTTGCATTGAAAGTGTACTTCAAAAGTAATTGACTTAAAGTATCAGTCTTTTTGATTCCTGGAATTTGTTATAAAATTTCCTGAATGAACACTAGCTGTTATATTAAATCAAAATTTTACACCTTTGTCATTTTGTACACTTATTTTAAATTTCAGTTCTTAGTATTATATGCAAAATATAATAAAATATGACATTTTAAAGAGAAAATCAGTTTTCATTATTTTATTTAATTTTTAATGAAACAATAATCCATATTCATCCCACAATGATTCATAAATGATCCAACTGAGAGTTAGAGAAAAATACCAGGAGAATATGGAAGTGTGTGTGAGACTCAGAGATCCTATGCAAGTACACGTAATGCAGCAAGAACTTGGGTATTGGGTGACAGTGCTCAAGACCTCGTAGTCGGTCTTTTCAGAGGTTCTTCAATAATATTGGTCAGTTTGAGCACATTCTCCTGCGTCATGCGGTATCTCTGATGAAAAATATAATGTTGGAACTCTACCATAAGATCTATACGTCTCACACACCTTCTTTTAGCATTTTCCTGGCATTTTTCTCTTATAACAACAAAACTAGCCACCGTGTAAAAACACTTGCGTCTAGTTTGTTTAGCCGCAAATAATAGCCTCGAAACTAATGGTGATTTGGACATTAGCGCACGGCCAGGATTTGCGAAGCTTTCGAGATACAGGATAGCGCACGCTAGCCATGATAGCGCAGGCGCTCAAAATAGCGATGCTTTCGAGATACGGGATAGCGCACGCTAGCCATGCTAGAGCGCTTGCGCAACATAGCGAACCTTTCGAGATTCCAAGCCCAGGGCTTCAACTTTCTTAGTCAACGAACAAACTGTCACATACACACGCACACACACACACACAAACACGCACACACACGCACTGTGCTGACATCGTTTTATCTTCATGATGCTTCCACTCTGTTCTCACTGCAATGTGTTGATAATCATCAAAATTCAGGATGCTCCTATTCTGTTCTCATTACAATGTGTTGATAATTATCAAAATTCAGGATGCTTCTATTCTGTTCTCGTTGCATTAATGCGTATGTATTTGTAATGCATACTTTTAAGATACCGAAATAACCATGTCCCGGACGCTGATTTAGCGCTTAACTTAAGATCGACCTTACTGTGCCCTTGATGGCTGCTCTGCAAATGGCGCAATTTCTCAAGGCAGGTGCACACTGGACACAGGCGACAAGATGGCCGCACGGCAGAAATACCACACTAACTTCTTCATCCATACATATCTTACAGGTGCGCTCTTCTTTCAGTCTCTTATTCTCTTCAATCAGGGATTTGGTCTCTGAAATAAAATTACCAAAACTTACTTAAAATTGTGATAATGTTATAACGCTAATGCATTGGGAAATAGTTACAAATACACACGTTTGCTCCTACAACTTTAAATCACTGTTGTGGCTGACGTCGCTCATCCGTATACCCTCGGTCACAACCGGCCTGTTTGCGTCCAGATTTTCGCACGAAATGTCGAGTTCGCAGACAGCCCCTAAGTACTTACGGAGGATATTGGACATGTCCAGAAGATTCTACGAATAATGTGCGAGGCCGCAAACAAAACCTGTCTTCCCTCGAAGGACCTCGCAAGTAAGACGGACGTAGCAAGCAATGAAGTATTTAGTACACTTTGCAATTAGCTCCCCTGCTTGAAGGGACGTCTCACGCAAAAATTAACATTTAAAATTAACATCTATGGGCATATCTGGACTTACTTACCTGTAGCTTACGCAGTGAAACCATTAGTAGTGGAACAGTAAATACACATTTTTCTAACCCTCTATGCCTTATTTTGCTTCTCCATCTCAAAAACCCGGTTCCGGTACATGCTTTACCATAACTTTACCATCGAGTACCTGGATGGCCTTGATGGCACTGATGACCCCGACTTTGATCAATTCACCACGTGCACAGTACTCTGGTTTATCAACATTTTGATGCTACAAGTAACTTATGACACACTTTATGACATATATCAAACACAGATCTAAAGCCAAGTGCTCACCCTTGTCGTCACTGTCCTTTACTACCGGAGCGTCTTGTTTCTTCTTTTTCTTGTCTTTTTTAGATAGTTTGTCTGAAATTAATTAAAATAAATAATATATGAGGACTGAAATACTTTTGTAAAGATGTCTCAAGTACGCCAGTAGCCAATATAAACTAAATGACACAGAGGTGAAAGTCACGGCACTGGTGTTCATCTAAGAAAGACAGTATGCGTGTTAAAGTAAGTGAACGAGTTATTTATTGAATTCAAGTAAAAAAAAAAAAAAAAAAAAAAAAAAAAAAAAAAAAAAAAAAAAAAAGCAGGTATTAGTAACGGCCACTATGAAGGAATGTAAGTCATCTACAGTGCACGAAATCAGCAAAATACTTATTTCCACACTAAAATATACATTTCATTTTATAGACAAATATATAATTATTTTTAACTTTGTATTTTAAACCGCAAGTAAACATAGCAGAGTGCTATCAACTCAAACAAATACCCGTATTCTGTGTTTGTGATGTTTTCTGGGCTGCCTTATGTGGTGGTGCTTCAGACAGAGTTGCGTTTAGTGGTTGTTGACCAGGCTCCTCTTGGGGAATTACTGATATCGCCGCCGCACCTTGCCGGTTATTTTCATCCTCGATATTCAAAACGGCATCGAATAAAGTGGCTGCACTGGGGAAATCGTCTCCGGTGTTTCGCAATCTTTGTTCGATCGCCTGACGCACTGTATCTCGACTGAAACCCATATCTAACACCGCCTGCACTGTCGGGGTGTCAAGACGGGCTTTGATCTCCCGGGCTTCTACGTGATAACTGCCTGGCGCACCTGCATATAAACAGGGTATTGAGACGAAAGGCAAGCTCAGCTATTTATTTACAAGCATAAAGCAATGTTTTGCTCCAAATTATTGAATGTTTGATGGAGTCTAGGCCTAATCACAAATAAGAACAGTAAGGACTTGCTCTTTTACCTCAAATATATCTACCAATTTCGGTAATTCTGTGAAGAGCAATAAAAATGGATTAAAACAATTGCATTCGTTAAATCGACTGGCTTATTGTTACTGTTTATCTATGAAATTGATTGCTGCTTCAAAACGTATGAAATGTAGCCAGGCATTATGCACAAGGTAAATGATTGTTGTGTTTGTTGATCAGGAACCCATGGGTCACTTACACTTACCTTGTGGTCTTTGTGTTTGTGTTTGAGCCTGGGAAGGATAAATTGAATAAAACAATATCAAGTCAATATGAAGAGTATAGCCAATGTACAGGGTTACTACTTAATATGGAATATTATTTTTTGGCGAGCAAATTTTCTACAAAAAATTATTTTCTATCTAATCTATTTTAAATCCAAAACTGAGGTGTCACTCCACGTGAAGCTAGGTGTGTTACCCAATTACCACACAACTCTGGAAACAATTGATGCATGCAGTTGCATGTTCTGTGGTCAGAAATGTGAGGGGTGGTCTTTTCGGCAATTTCTGCCCTTGTATAAAAACGCATGGGTTTGGTCAATTTTTGGAGTGTATTTAGAGAAGCAACAGAGGGATCGCTCTGAAACTTATCAGGTACCTTGAAAAGATATGGTTTGACAGCTGAGCAACGCAGCTTACTATGGGATTCTTGCTCTCAGAGAAAATGGCCAGAAGCTGACAGTCATTGCCAAGCAATTCAACATTTACCAGGAACCGTTAGTAAAGTCCTCCAAAGAAATGCTGTAACAGGGGCACCTACTCCAATACCTCGACCAGGGTGTCCGCATATCACACCAAGAAGACAGGATCAACTTCTCCTTAGAGTGCGCCAAGCTGGTCGTACAAAGACAACCCAGTGTCCTCAGAAAAGAGTGGCAGAATGTCATTCAAACGCCCGTTTCATGGTTCCCCATGAACAAAAGATTACTACAAGCCAGTTATTTTGCACGAAGACCAGTGGGGAAACCACTGTTAACAGCAGGTCATATACAGCGACGTCTGCAATGGGCTGAGGACCACCTGCGTGTGCAGCCAAAACACTGGAATCACGTCGTTTTCAGTGATGAGGCCAGATATGGAATTTTTAGGGTTGACGGTTGAATCCGTGTCTGCCAACATGTACGAGGGGCATAAAACGATGATTGTGTACTGCCTAGGGTGCAAGCAAGGGGTGGTAACGTCTCTGTTTAGGGAACATTTCATACCGGTACCCAGAACCAGTTGCTCTTTCTAGGAGGCAACCTCAACGAGGATTCTACAGAGACATTCTACAGCAAACAATGCTTCGATTCGTAAAAGTTATCGTAAGGAACAACTTTGTATACCAAGACGTCTACGCAACACCTCATCGAGCTCGCAGAATCACTGTTTTTCTTCAAAACCAATGGGTTCAGCAACTGCCCTGACCTACAAACTCCCCAGAAATGAACCCAATTGAAAATCTGTGGGCGAAAGTAACTCACATAATTAATAGCTATGGTCATCGGCCGGTAAAAATGTGATGAAATGCGACAGGCAAATGTCACTGGGTGGAATGATATCCCCATCCAAACTGTAAAAATCTTGTCACAGGGTATGCCATGTAGGATGAGGGCGCTGCAAGCGGCTGCTGGAGGTCATACACTGTACCCGCTATTGATGACTTTTCATGACTTACTGTAATAAGTTCTTTGACTGTGTAACATATCACTGTCCGGAGGCTATAATTTTCTTTAATTTCTTAGCTTAAAGTTAATACTGACATCAAACTGTTGATATGGCTTTCTGGGGGTGTCCTTTTCTTTTGAATGACATCTTATGTCATATTTGATATTATTTACCAAAATATCTCACACTAGAAGACTGGACATTTTTCTCACACAATAACATACATTTCTGATGAATCAAGCCAAAAGAATTTTAATCAGCACTCGAACAACGATAAAAAAATTCCATATTTAATAGTAACCCTGTATATGGTGGTTGCTGACATGTGCAGATATACACACAAAAGGCAACTTCTCCTTTTTTATCATTCACCAAGAAGAATGTATCTTGGTAAAAGGGATGAAGACTCTTCGTATGAGATATATATTTCACGATAAAAACATTGTAAACAACTAATAAAAATATAATATATTCTGTTTTACCACAAAACGGCATTTATAACTATTATTCTGATATATGAGTTTGTCATCGGACCACGTAACCTCAATAGATGGCTATACTCTGTTATAATCTCTTAAGAGATTATTAAAAAAACAAAATTCTTAGAAAAAAAGACAGGGACTAACTTTGAAAGTAGAAATGGGTTCATTTACCATTGGTAAGTATGAAAAGATTGGAAAATTCATTTTTGCCCTAAACGAACAGTCATTATCCCTTTAACAATTATTGTGTTTTTAAAATGAAATCCAAACATTGCCTAATGATCCAAGGTGCAGCAATTATTTTACAAGTCAGCAAAGCTGTCAAATGTACAGACAAAAAGCAGAAAACATCAATGCACAAAATAGGCTACTGTCAATGCTGATGCAAAAGTACATTATGCCTAACTGCAAATTCAACATCAAATTTTAATTATGCTCAACAGGTAATACCAATGTAAGTAAAATGTGTAACAAGCATAAGGCTTCAGGCCCATGGGAGTTCAAGTTCACACTTTGAAAATGCCAGAATGAGAAAAATGAAAATTTCACACAAAACTGCATAAATTCAATAATAAATGATAACCCAATTGAGCTGGCTTTCTAATTTTGAAGTGCATGCCAATCCTAAAAATCATACTTGTAAGTTGAAAATAATAATAAGTAACACAGTTTTCTTTTCATAATGTTTGTAGTAGCAGTGCAAAATGATTTTTGTCAATTTTGATGTAACATTACATAATAAATTACAGAATAATTATCACCAATTTTTGATTATTGACTATAAATAGCATGGACATGTCGAAAATTTGATTACCATTTGGCTTCATGTCCATGGGAGCTTCGAGTCCCAAATGAATATGCCAACATGATAAAAATGAATATTTCACTAAAATGTATAACTTCCAGAAAAAGAAGCCAATTAGGCTGCTTTTCCAACTCGAGCTACATTTTTGTCCTGTGTTTCATAAGTAACATGGTTTTCCCATGATGGTCATCATGGCAGCAGCACCCAAAATTCTGTGTCTGTACATAAAAAGTCATCTAGCCTAAACCGTTAGTAAATCTCAATGATGTGACTAAATATATGCTTACCTGGTTGTTTGGCGAATTCTGTTCCTTGATCATTCGGATAAACTCATCCCCCTTGCACTGGCGAACAAAGCCACAACGTGGGAACCAACGCGCATGCTCAGTCCAAGGGTCGTCTTGTGGTTCCCAATTCCTCAGCCCTCCGTCACAAAAGAAGCACTTCACGTTGTCACCAAAGCCTGTTATGAACAAATATAGAACAAATATCATAACGTTGCAACCATAAACTTAATGGACCATGTTAGTCGTCTATCCCAGATAACAAGATAGGTCACCATTCCATTTGTATTCATGTAGGATCAGTTTTGATTAACGCCTATCTCTTAAAACAGATCCTGAAAGCTGTGAAGCGATTGTTAAACTTCACTTCCATCCTTACATTCTAAACACAGCGTGGCCTTGCTATAATATATGGGGTGTTGGTATGCTTTAAAAGGTGAACTTTTCTCTTATGGCACATGTTTCCTATAAATTTGGCAAAACCAAATGATATATGAGCTTATTTATAGTAATTATTTATTTGATGAATATATTGCAGTGAAAAATATAGTGGAGTTACCAGCGTAAAAGAACCCGGCCCTGGCGAGTTCTTCAGGACACGGAATACGAGATGGTGGCCAGTTAGCAAAAGTCTGAACTCTGGTGTTTTCAATGGCGTATTTTTCGTGTCTGGGTCTCGCTGTTAGTATCCCTAGTGTGGCTCCATTTGTGGCATCTATGAGGCAAAAACATAGAAGGACGAGTTTTAATGATCGACTTGATAAGTAAAGGCAGTTTAAAAACATTCAATATTTGTGGTTTACGTCATTAAACTAACATGCATTCTAGATGTAATACATTATGACCCAAGGTTCGAGCAGAAACAGTGGCGCTGTGCTCTATTCCGAGTGACGCCACCCAGGAATGCAAGAGTACACGGAACAGAGCAAGGCACGGCCTGTTGACGTCTGCCCGGACCTTAGAAAATACAGATATTACAGAGTTCAATTTTTTATTATTTCGTGATAAGCACGGCGACTCGTAATATATCTAGTACTTAATTCTTGATTTAGGGTAAAAATTCCAGGTACCAACTGCGTTTTATAATCATGCTTCCCACCAAAGTGCTCGAATTATCAAAAAGAACAGCTGGAGCGCCTTGCAAGCATTTTGAGATACTTTGAGCTTTGAGGGTGTCGTTTAATTGGGTCATTACATTGTATCGCCTGAATATGATTCACTATGTATTTTGTCCTGGCAGAACCGTTTGTCAAGATGATAGTGTTAGAATCATTGTTAACTCGTGCTTACTCTCTGATCCTGTTGTGCTGCCTCCCACAGCTTGTCTTTGTGATTCTGACACAGCAAGAGGAAGAGCTGTGCTTGGTTCTTCCACAGGAATGTTCCCGACTTCCAGTCCTAGGATGAACGGGCAGGTTGAAAGGTACCTGCGATGTTCCTGCATTGGTTGGTCACCTAAAACAAACGTCACCAACGATCAATGTCATCATTCTGATGCTGAAGATTATTGTGCGTCCAACAGCAATGATTTGCCAAAACCAGCATTAAAGTTACAAATCAATGTTTTAAGTTAATCTGTCATTTCAATATTGCATCAGTTTTAAAAGTTTAAAAGGCTGTTTTGGTAAATTTTGGAATGTTCCCATTCTACGTATTAGCAACCGTTTTCCTGTTTTTACCATTTGTACAAAATAGACAAGGATATAACAAAGTTTCTTGCAATGAAAAGCACTCATACCTGGCTCCCAGTTCCTTAAAACCCCCTCACAGAAGGCACACTGCACCCGGTCCCCCATGCCCACGTAGAAGAAACCAGCTCTTGCCAAGTCTCTGGGTAGGACACCTGCTCCACTGGGCCAGTTGACAAAAGTTGTCAGGCGGTCAGACTCGTTCCTCATCCGTGAAGGGACGTTGGAAGTCCGGTGAGATGCATTTGATGGAACTGATGTGTTTCCGTTGATGTTTGCAGGGAAAAGGGGTGATTCCAATGGCGTGAACTGCAGGGTGGCGACCTCTGGTGAAGTGATGCCCAGTGGCCTGGATAGTGCCTGTTGACTTGACAGTAGTGAGGACCAATTGCCACTTTGGTCACGTGGTGTAGACCTGGTGTTTGCTAAGTTTGGGAAAGGATCAACATTGGCGCCTATGTTGAAATTAGAATCAGGATCTCTCGGGAAAAGGGGAACATTCTCCACTTCAGTCCCATTCATAAGTGGGCAATCTGGAAAGAAATTACGATGTCGCACAAACGGATTGTCTCCATAGGTCCACTCCTTAAGTCTCCCTCCACAGCTAAAACATACTACCTCGTCACTGTTTCCTGTGTAATGGAACCCTGACTGTGCAAGTCGCGTTGCTGGTACCGGGACCGAATTGGGCAAGTCCTTAAAACTGGACAGTCGCACTGCTTCGTAGCAGTATTCTTCTCCAACACGAAAGGGTGGTCCTTGTGCAGACCGAAGAAAGTACTCTTGAAGATGTAATGGATATACATGTATGCATGTCCTGCCTGGGGCGTAGCTTGTTAAATATCGTAATAAATCTCTATGAAGAAAAACAGAAACTTGCCTGTAAATATTGTGATCGTCATTTTCGCCCTCATTGCCTTTGGTGCATTTATATTGTTTCTCTTCTCTCTGTTGAACTTTGTCCCGATTAAAAAATGCCACAACTTCATTCTGCACCGATGATGTATTTGTATGATGATCAGTTTCTGGATCAGTTGTCACTGTGTTCTCTTGTGTACTCTTTTTTGATAACAATGTTAGATCTGAGACGTGGGTATGAATATCCCCATCGGCCTGGTTCAGAACTTGGTTTCCCATTGTTCTGATGGTCTGAGAGTCAGTAACACCCTGGTCTTGACCCCCAGCACCCACAGAGTCCTGTTGTTGGGGTAAAGGTGGGAAGAAATGGCTTGATTTTCTCCTTGTTTGAAAGTGGACGCCAACTTGTTCCTCCAGGTGGTGGTCAGTGAGTGGTCCCTGAGGCAGTCTGCTTTTCTGAGATTGTCCTTCTTGGTGACAGAGCTGATTTGGTCCTGCTGACTCACCAGGTAGTGTCTGAGATTGGAATTGGCCTCGTTGCAACCTTTGGTTGCCACATTTGGGTAGTAATGATGGTTGATTCTGTTGAAATTGTCCTTGTACAACTATCTTCTTTGCTGCCTGGGATTGGAAGTCATCCTCCTGGTTTTCAAAGTTGGGTTGTAATGATGTCTTTGATGAATTAGACCTTTGTAACTGGATGCCCATATGAGCCTGGTTTAGAACTTGGCCTCTTGTTGTTTTGATGCTGTGAGGTTGAGTAACATTAGAAATGGCTTGGTCTCGATCCCCAGCAGCCATATGGTCCTGTATTGCAGGAAAAAGTGGGGATTCACAAACTAAATTAACACAATGTGTCTGTACAAGATGCTTATACTTATCATCAATAAAAAATAGCCTACAGTGAAAATAAAATATCAGTTTGATGTTAACAAGACCAAAATTATATTGTATTTTCTGCACAGTAACATATTCCAATCCCATGCTTTACAGTATATGCCATGGCAGAAACTAAAAATAAGATTCAGTGTGAAAGATCATGTTCCAAGAACAAACTTAATCTGTTCCATTAAAACCAGACTCTAACCACAATCTTACAAACATGTTCTACACCACCATTACAGAAATGAACTTTTTCCCAACATAAATGTTTCAACCTGCTTTTTAAATCGACATTTAGCGTTGCTTTGAATACTACTGTAACTTCTCCAACTTACTCCTGATAGCTGGAACCACTGTGGTGAGGTGTCAGCAAAGTTTTGTTTATTAAGAGGCAAAAGGACCTCAGCCAGGAACATATTGTGGCCAAAGGTGACACTGTGCCAGAATGACAGCCACAGAAATCTTCCCAGCTCATTCTTAGTGACGATGTACTGAAACAAGACAGTGGGCAGCTGTCAGCAGATAAATCACAACATGTACATTAAAAAAACAAAACAAAAAACAAAACAAAACAAAACAAAAAAAAAACAATTTCTTGATGCACTGAATTGCTCACCGTGAATGCTTAGCTTGGCACCAACTAATGAAACAATAATTTCTTTATTTTCTTTACAGTTTATGCTGAAACTTACATGTAGTGATTCATCAAATGTTGGATTCAATGTATTCTTCTTTATCTTTGTTTTTCTCTTCCCACCTCTTGATTTATCTGGCAAGAGGTAGGTCTTGACATAGCTGCAACCCAGAGATATTTCAAAATATTACGATCATAAATTAAACAGTGTAAAAATTAGGTGAATGAGTTAAGTTTGACACATTTGGATAAAACCATGAATTTTGTTTTTGTTGGAGATAAGCTACAAATGGCATGTTTTGCTTTCACATGGTATTAAGATCTCAAATTATACCGTATCTTGCAAAAAACACAGCATAGAAAAAAAAAAACTCACGGATCAGATCTATTCTTCTTCACATCAGCTGGAGCAAGGTCTTGGCATAGGTAAATATGTATAATCAGCCAACCTTTCCTGTAGTCATACTCCATACTGAGCAGGATTTTTCCAAACACAGGGATATTGCTGTAACTATC
The DNA here is from genome assembly GCF_001039355.2 of Lingula anatina. Next base: position 16,614 of record NW_019774110.1, read on the forward strand.
CTCCTCTGCATTGCTGCATGGGCCAGAAAGACTTCCTTGGCTTCTCTTAAAGAAGAGAAATGAAAAGGTTGCTGTCAAATGTGCAAACAAAAAGGAGGAAACAATAGGTTTTTTTGAAGCAATAACAGCAAAACCAAAGTTAAATTATGCTCAGTAGGTAATTATAACATGGAGATTTGGAATATGTAACTAGCATGAAGCTTCAGGTCCATGAGTGTTTATATTCACACAATGAAAACACCAGATGAGGAAAAAATTTCACAATGTTGCCATAAATTCATGAAAAACCAGATATGCAGACCTAGCCAGTCAATTGTTTTGAGAGCAGGACTTGAATCTCAATATGCCAAGTCTCCTCTCAAAGGCCTATATGGCAACATCACAATTTAAAACGTACCATTAAAATAGGTCACAAGCTTGGACTCGGGACATGTGTATGAGAAGAGCTGGAGGTAATGGCGCATGCGTTACATAATAAAAGTTGGTTTGATTAAGAAAAAAAAAAAAAAAAAACAATTATGGATGGATTGGAAGGTTGTTGGTGAGGTGGAGCCAGGAAAATTATGTGGTATTAGGCAGCGAATAAAAAAATTTGGTCAGTGAAGAGTCTGGAAATTTTATTTTCCCAACTAACTGGCAACCCCGTAGTATCATTAAAGGTCAGTCGAAAAAAGAAAAAAGAAGTCAGTCAAAAACTGGTGATATTTTAAACATACATGCATCTAGGGAGATAGTCTTTGTACAAACAATGGTATATAAATCATAAACAAGGCAGCAAAGCTGTCAAATGTACAGACAAAAAACAGAAAAAAAATGCAAAATAGGTCATTTTGTCAATTTTGATGCAATGATAAATAATGCTTATAATAGCACAGTCAGTCAACACTGATTTTTAATCATGCACAACAGGTAAAATGGTCAATAACAGGAGCAGATCAAGAGATATTTTCTGACAGTAATCCAAGGTATCTTTGTTGATCCATCCTCCATTTTGATGGTCTTCCAACAGAAACCCGTTAATATAACCTTTAAAGTCTGACTGTCTTCCAGGAGACCCAGAAGATGGTCTCAATCCACCCCTTCAATAAGATTACAGTTTCAGGACCATGAGAGTTAAATTTCACATGATGAAAGTCCCAATATATGAAAAATGATGACAGTGCATAAAATAATATTACAGTGTATTTAAAGGTATACTGTGATGAAAAAACGGGTTAAAACTATCCATTAGGTGCCCAAAAGTCATTTTTGAGTAATGAAAAAAAAGTTCTTACGTTTATTTGGTTTTTAAAGCCGATTTTATGCAGATGTGAATGTAGTTTACGATACTCCCACGTGGTGGCGCTTTGAGGCGAGTGACGTCACTGGCGTCGAGGCTCAGAAAGCCATATTCTATTCAGCTATCCGCTTACTTACATTTACTCGATCGCTTTGTCTGAACTATTTTGTAAAAATGAACAGAGAACGAATTGAAGGATATTTGTTTGAACCAGACAAAATAATCACTATTTCAGAATCCTAACCATGAATGTTCCATCTGCATTACACAAAAATATGTCAGCAAAATTTTGAGTAAATGCATGTTTAGATTTAACAAATTTTCAAAAAAATATTATCTCTGCATGTGACAGGTAATATGAACTTTAGACCAAAGGGCAAAGGCTTTAGGCACTCGCTAGCAGTGCAAACTAATAGCGATACACGCAATTGATTACTACATGATCATTTATAAATTCAAATTTTTGAAGATAGATACACAAAAGAAGATGAATTCCCTACGTGGTTATCATTTATTAACCAACAAAATACACCAAAACTATGTTAACAGTAAAGGTTTGGAAGCAGGGCAGCGAACATAGTTTTTCACACATGCCCATCTGTCGCATCGGCTGAACGTTCTTATCCCGACTGATAAGAGAAAGTTACCTAATACATGCAGGTGTGACAGCTAACATTATTTTTCACACCCGTGCAGTTTACCAGTGTCATTCCCGGAGAGCCAGGTCAGTGGGAAGCTACTCCCCGGGTTACGTCACTAGAAACTGACCAATCAGAATTTTTTCATCTAAATCTCATCTTTTCTCTCTAAAACTTAAAAAGAACAATTTTTTGACGTCGATTTATAGTTTTTATACTGTAAAAAAAGCAGTGAACGCTCTGTGCTCCTAGACCACAGTAGGCCTTTAAAGACATAAATACCAATACAACTGCTTATGTGGAAATACTGAAAATGTGCAGAGCCTCAGGTGGATGGGAGTTAAAAATGCCAGTGTTGGAGAAAAAATTAAAAAGAAAACAACAGAAATATAATCCCAATGAAGCTGCTATTCCCTGCTTCCTTATTATGGACACTATGGCTCTGTTCTCACAACTTTTAGATCGATCTATCACCGCGGGGAGTCTCACTAGATTACTGTCAGATAATCCCCCTTAAGTGTCCGTCCCCGCCTACTACAAGCTTTAAGGGGTAATTAACTTTCGTGTCCGCCCGGCTGACAGCTATTTAGCGTGAACCCCCAGGGAGTTAGGTCGATCCAATGTAGGTCGATCTAATCTATGAGAATGGGGTGTATGTCATCTAGCAGAGAGCTTAACCTTTGGGAGTTTACAGGGAAATATCAACAAGTGTGCCTTATGAAATTCCATTTAATGGTCACTTAATTAGGCAAATGAGTTTATAACACTGAACTTAGCCTAGTGAATACCCAAAGGGAATTTACAGACTGACCACACAAATTTGTCTATCAAAGGTCTTCAGGCCCATAAGTCACACCTTAAGAAAAGCAGAAAATAATAATGCACAAAAACAGGAGACTGCCAATTCTGATGCAATAATACATTATGTTTAACTGCACAGTCAACATCAAATTTTAATTAGGCACAACAGGTAACACTGATGAAAGTAAAAGCATAAGGCTTCAGGCCCATCAGAGTTCAAGTTTACAATAAGAAAGTGTCAGAATGAGAAAAATGAAAATTTCAAAAATGCATAAATTTAATAAAAATGATAACCCAATAGAGCTGGTTTTCTAATATGAGCTGTATGTCAATCCTAAGAATCATTCTTGTAAGAATAATTTGAAATAAGGCAGCAAAGCTGTCAAATGTACAGACAAAGAACAGAAAATAAAGATGCAAATAAGTGAAAAATTAAATTTTCACAAAAAACTGTTAAATTGCCAGAAAAATTTACCAAACAGACTGCGTTGCCTATTGAAGCTGTACGTTAGACCCATGTTTCTTTCTTGTAAGTTTGAGAACAGTAAGTGACATGATTTCCCTTAAATGGTAATCATAGGAGCAGTGCCCAAAATAGGGGTTTCTTCAAATTTTGATGCAACATTACATAATGTTTAACAGCATAATGACAATCAAATGTTATTAATAAAATATAAGTAACATGGACATTC
>NW_019774111.1:0-19788 GCF_001039355.2 Lingula anatina
TGTGCATTGCTTGAGGATTGCGTTTGAAGTTGGGGTAGTTATTATGAGAACTACTGTATATCTTGACATGATTTAGAATATGTTACAGTAACCTTTTGTTGTTCAAAGACTCACGGCAGTGTGTGTGTGTGTGTGTGTGTGTGTGTGTGTGTGTGTGTGTATTTGTGGGGGGTGGGGGTGGGGTATCTATACCAGTATCTAAGCAGATATAGAAACAAACCTCTTGTCTAAGAATTGTTGTAAGGAACCCAGTCTTGTCCGCAGACACATTGTACGCTTTCTTAGTGGGAATCCTTTGTTCCATTGTCTCGTATGATGCCATTATACCTCCTTCAATATTAATGACAATATCAAGACTTAATTTATTGATTGGATAGCCTAGAAATGCAAAGACCTGACTACAGTAGATGGAGGATAGGCAGATAATATTAGACTTGGTTCTCATACCTAGATTGATCTAACAGGTTTGATCTATCTCCGAGGGGTTTCTTGCTGATTTGTAATAAACTTAAGTGGCTTAAATGTATGGCACGCCTACTGGAGCTGCTAAATGATAATTACCCCCTAGCAGTTCTTAGAATTGGGGGTTTCTGAAGCTTTATATTCTCTGTTCTTTTTTTGAAAATAAACTTTTGAAAATCCCATGTTTATGTTCTCTTTTTCTGCAGCAGGAAGCCTGTGTCAATGTGTTAATTAAAATTATTTAATTTTTTTTTCTTTTTTTTCTTTTTTTTTTTTTTTTTGAAAATAAGACTTGTCCCAGTAAATTTTGGTTCAGGCCAGTAGATTGTCATACTCTGGTGACCCTGATGGACTATGAGTTGAAAAGTATTTAGCACAGACCTTTATAATTTGCAAGAAAAGAGTTGTTTATGTTTTGATCGAGTTACTTCTTATTCTTTGCTCAATCTGTGGAAGTTTTTATTGAGCCTAAGTGTAAAATGCCATTCATTGTTATTCGTATAAAAAACAAAAGAATGGTAAGTGATATTTTGTTTTAGAGGAAATGACTTAGTGAAGTAAAAAATGCTGTTGATGTATCGTTTTGCACTGGAATTAATCTGGGTAACTTTTCTGTTGTTACATTTAGCAAATTGCCTCTTGACAAAGTTTTGTTTTTTGGCGTCTCAACAAAGCGGAAATGTTAGAAGTGATACATAACACTTGGTCATGTTACCAGAATACATGAAGTGACCTCAAGGCAGAGGTTCTTATAAATTTATTTCTCAAGCTGGCCTCAAGTATGTTTTCTGCTTTGTTACCTCATGGCTGTTAATTATTGAATATTTATCTTGTGGAATAATTAGCTCCATTTTCCTGATCATGACTGCTCTCAGGCAGTTGTCAATTAATATTGTGTGTGTGTAGTTTTCTAATACAACAGGCTATATCTGACTTGAAAAATTTCACTGCTGTACACAATCATTTAGATGGCAATATATGACAAAAAGTCACTAATGTATTTTGAAAACAAAAATTACATTTATACAGGTCAAATTTTTATGGCTATTCAACAAAATATTTTACCAAAGTGTGAACTAGGAAAATGACACAGTGTACATGTAATATATCTAATTGGACTTGGACATAAAAACAGTTAGTCCAGATTGACCCTCATTTGTCATTATATAATTATTCAGTATTGTTTGCCATTTATGGGCTGCTTATTCACTGTGGTCAGTCTTTGTTGAACAAGGTATATCAGGCACAAAAGATATCATAGAGTTGATATTACTCACTGTTGGATCACTTTAATCTCCTCTGTGGTCACCTGTTATAACATATATATCCTGAAACTGGATTACTCATGTAGATGATATCAATATAGATGTCTGCCGGGAGACAGTGGGTGAAATATGGTTGGTGCAGTCTCAATATTTTATGGTCTGTTTATGTAATGGAAGAGAGGAATATTTCACAAGAGCAGTGGGGCAGTTATTTCTTGTTGTTTAGAGTGAGGTAAAATATTCGTGTGCTGATGGATTTATGAAATGCGCATTACTGGGGTTTGAAGTTGATACATTGTTGAACGTATGGAAACATTATATGAAGTAAAACTTTTGTATCTGTTGAGACTGTTGTGAAAACTGGCACTGCTGACAGTCCAGGTTCATAAATGATTTTAAAAAGACAAAAATAATGATGTTAATTATGAAATAATGCAAACATCTAAACAAATTATTTATTCATTTATTTATTTATTTATTTATTCGGTTGGGGTGATAAAGAGGTGACAAACAAAATGTGATGACCCATGATAATCCAGGTGGTGGTAATCATAATGAAGGTATTGTGGTCAGTCTGGTCATGTCGTACATGTCGTAACCTAGGTGTTATGTTCTAGTGTGGCACGCAGGTCACACATTTCCAAACCTTTTCACATGCATTTTGTTCCAAATGGAGTGCTTGGAGTGCCTCAGTCTGCTATGGAAATTAGACATAACACATTTGTCAGTGCATGATTGAATATGGATTGAACATGACACTTGATTTCCTGCATGGAATATTTAGAGACAATTTGACAAAATACTGCTTCTCTAATTACATTGTCTAATCTGCAGTAAGAATTTTTAAAGAAAGGATTAAGAGAGACATAAAGTTAATAATAAATGATGAAAAGAAGTATATGATATATAAGTATACAATGCAATTCTCTGTATGATACAGCATACAGCATATAGAAATAAAAAATAAACTCTATATTCTCACCAAAACAGTGGTTATCAGGGGCGGATCCAGAGTTATTTTCTGACAGTCTTCCAATTTATCTTTGTTGATCCATCCTCCATTTTTGACCGTCTTCCGACAGAAAAAATTAGATACCTGTCAATGATACAGCATAAAAAATAGCAAAAACTAAATCTAGAGAAAAAGAAGACCCTCTCACTGTAATGACACAAAACCTGCAGATCAATGTTTGATTCAGAATAGACATTTTTTTTCAGCCACAAGGACTGTTCATTGCCCTTTTAATTGTGACTTCGCTCAGCAGGTTTGCCATAAATTCCGTGATCTCTTTATAAGGCCAAGGATATCAGTCACAGTACTTTGCCAATACATATCCATTTCTTCCTTCTTTCTACAGTTGATTGTTTCTGTGCCAAATGACTGTGTTTATAATGGAAGATTAGTCTCCAGGTTATGTAATACGGCAGGTATATCAACAGAAGGGGCGTGTTAGTTTTAAGCCATTTTAAAAGATGCCACTATGCAAGTGCAAACAACCCTGTATAATAGGCAAACAATCAATATTATTAGCAGTGCTTATAACAGTATCGGCAGGTTTGCAAGATTGGATTCATTCTTGCTTGTTTTGGGTAGGTAAACATTTAATGTAAATACCTGTGCTTATATATATATATATATATATATAGTTGTTATTAAAAAGTCTGAATTCTTATAATTAGCTTCTATATATAGTCACAGGGGAAATGTTTTTAATGTCAATCAATAAAATTAGCTGTTGTCATGTGCAATTTAGTAGGATAATAATAATAATAATAATAATAATAATAATAATGTGCCAAATGCATATGATACTATGGCATTCATGAATGTACTGCAATATATACTAAGATACATGACAATTTCATGTTGTTATGGCAGTTTTTGCTCATAACTCAGTTCAGTTGCCTTGCAAGCTTCTATGGACAATGGACAATTTAAGTAGTGGCAGTGGTGGAGGATCTTTCTTTCCAGTAACCTGCATACTTTCTTATTTGTGACAACATAGGTGAGGTATTGACACTTCTAATATTATCCCAGCAGCTGGCTTGATGAAGGGATTTTTCTCATGTTATACTGGTAACAACACTGTTAAAGTGAAAGTAATGACAGTCACTGCCTGTGTCATGCATTTCAGGTGACTGACAAATTTCACACTATGACAACTATCAAACTTCAAGAAATGACAGTCAGTACATAAATATATATCACTTTTCACTTTTAATAGTAGCCTCAGATTCCAGTCCAGTCAAACTTCAAGTACTGGCAGTTGGTGCAATATCTCACCCTAGCAGCTGTACCAATGGCTCCCCCACTTCCTACCTGTGGTGACAGCATTCAATGGGGTGACTAATGCACCCTCAGCACCCAAACGGAAGTGGGTCACTGACGCTTATCAGTTGTCACTGTGTGCTAAATCCTAGCTGTGACACATTTAACAGTTATGTGCTGCGGAGGGAATTAAGGCTGTGATTAAATTTTAACTTGAGTGTTGGTTTGATTTTGAAAGTTACAGGCCAGGTGGTGCAAGTATAGTTAAGTACAGATTACAGTGGATGTTTTTAAATTTATGTGCCAGTTTTGTGGATATTTTGATGAAGTTTGAAAGGGTATATTTATACAGACAGGTGAGGAGAAATTCTACGCTCAGGATTGATTGGGGAGATTTTTTTAAATGGGACCTGTGACAAGAGCCAAGGTCTGAGGTAACAGAAGAGAAAAGTGGACACCTAAGCTTTACCTCACAGTGGGGGAATTATTGTTATTATCACAAATTTTTTAACAGCACGATACAACCAGCTACTTGGAGGATCCAACATTGAGGACAGCTAGCACACAGAAAGTGATAATTAATTTATTGTGTAAGTAGAATTTCATGTTCAGTCAATTTGATAAGGTTATCAGTGAAAGAAGATTCTTTTGCTTTTACTTCAGAGGGTAGAAAGATGAATTCTAAAACGAGCAAATCCATATATTTGCAATTTTTTTCGCACTTCACAATTCCTTCACAGCTGTAGCAAGTTCTTCCTAAGGAGAGGACATTTTTGTGTGACATGTTGAATGGTGTTGGCAATATTTAGAAGTGGACATTAAGGCAGAGGCCAGTACGAGTATGTCCATCTTCAAGAATATCAAGTGGCCATTAACTGACCCTAGTCCAGTGTAGAATATTAAAGACCATTGTCCAGTGAGTGATTGGGCACATTTTATTGTTGGTCAATATATAGCGGAATTATCTGGGAGGACAGGTTCAAAATATACTTCATTGACCACTTTCCTTAATGACCTCTGTCCTATAGTGAATGCCAGGGTCTGTACATTGAAGTGGTCATTTAAGGGATATGCATGGTCAGTTGTCATTCAGACCAGGTTCAGTGGGCTATTGATCTGCTATTGAGCACTTGTATGAATATGCAGCTTTGTGCTGCATTGTTCGTTAGGAATACTGTGTGGTAAAACACTGTCACTGGAGCTATATATTATTATTATTATATGGGAGAACACCTCTGGTGTTTGTAAGATGTTTTCAAGGCATGCATGTTAATTGTGACATTTGATGTGGCAGTGTACTATTTGGAATGCATACTCAGAGAAAGTACCCACATTTGAATGGTAGAAAATTGTGAATTTTACAGATACTGTATTTTTGAAGTCATTATTTCTTAAATTTATAACATCCCTATCGAGTGGTAGCAACAAAATTAAAAAGCAAAATTTAAATGCACCACATATACTACATGGAAATATGATTTTTGTGATTACATATATGTAGGTATTAGAAAATTTGATAATTTTGACCCATTGAAAAGATTGAGTAAGTACTGTACTTTCTGATATGTGCTCTTCATGATTAATAGAGTGTTTTCACATAAGACAAAGTATGATACAGGAGTCATCTATATTTGAAAAGATCCTGAGCACTGTGGGATATCAGGGCCATTCATTGATCTATCCTGGTTCCAGTGCTTCAGAAGAAGTGTTCATTCACTTCAATACAAACTAAAATCATTTTAGGTTTGACTTGTCGAGAAGGCATTATATACTTTTATGGACACCAAGTCTTTTCCCTATAGCAGGTGAACTGTCCAGCTGTCATGTGGATGGCCACTGACGTCATCGGTCAGCATATACTTTAAAGGATGGCTGGAAGGCTTACAATTTTTTTTTAGATAACAACTTGGTTTGCCAAACAACCATGGACACGTATCCTTAGAAATTCTCATAAAGTAATTTGACCTGCCCAGCTTGTATGATGCATCCCAGTTGAATAAAACTACTGTACTTTCTAGTGCATGCTGTATTTAAGTCATGACATAATTACTACCAAAACTCATAAAAAACAATAATATGTTTCAATTAACTGTTATAAACCTAATGCATGCTGAATGCATTTTGGCCCTCAGTGAAGTCTGAGCAATTTCAACGCCATATTATGAAAGCAGACACCTTCCAGACTATCATACATATGTCACCTGACAGCACTGAAAGACGAGAAGGCAGTTTTCATATCTTCAGGATGAAATGGAATCTGTTCAGCTTTGGATCAAATAGGCTGGAAATTTTGTGGTGTAAGTTGGAGTGTGACATGATTTTCACTTTCACATCGGATAATTTCCCAACAGGAAGGATTTGGTTTTGATTAAAACTCTTGTATATGTGACATAAGCCATGGTCTCACTCAGTGAAAGCTCTCCTGTCAGGATGAAATGGAATCTGTTTCCACTTGGGACCAGTAGGCTTGAAAGTTTTTGGTGAAAGTTGGTGTGTGACATAATTCACACTGGGTGATTTCCCAACAGGAAGGATTTGAAACGTGGTTTTTGTTGCTTTCTCCAAGTCATTCTGACATTGCTCATCTGTGCTATTGAGGAAGGTGCTGCTATATGCTGCTTCAGTGATAGAATAGAGTCTTAGTATATATATAAGGATTGACTTGGCAGTTTTTATTTCAGATCTTTCAGTGAAAGTAATTTTGATGACTTGTTTGTTTCATTTTTACTGCAGTATTAAACCTAGCACTGGAATATTGCTCATCATTATAGTGCAGAAAGATAGTATTTTAAACCATTTCTGAATCAGTAATAGGACATTTAACACATGTGTTTGCAGTGTAAGGACACTGGTGTTTCAGAACTCTACATTTACATTTACATTACAAGCATTACGAGCAACAGGAATTTTGATCTCTGTTTCGTTTGTGACTCAGACCTTTACTTTGAGGACCCTTACTTGGCTTATCTTGGCTGCCTGATAAGGTAAGGGCGCACATGATTTTGGGTATTTTTTTTCTGTATATGTGACAAGGTGATATACCAGGTTGGTGTTGGATGTTATTCAAAGATTGTTACGAAATTATTGATGGATGCTTTTCTCTGGAGCAAATATTTTTGAATTACTCAGTCTTGATTTGCTGTTATGTCCCTTTGGAATAGGTGCATTGATTTAGAAGGCAAATGGTTGTTTCTAATCAAAGTAAGCAATAGATTTCTGCAGAAACTTTTGAAAAACATGGGTTAATTCTTTGAAAAAAAATCAAAATTGGCTGGAATGTGTGATGTGTAGAAGCAATGTTACAAACATATATCACTTAATAACAAGAGGCATGATGGGATTACTGAACATAAAAGTGACACACTTTTAAATCCTGTGTTAAACTGAGACGTTTACTGTAGTGCTCCGAGGTGACATTGTGTTAAGTGTCAGATTAAAATCTCAGGTGTAAAATAACTGGTTTGCTTATTTTTGTAAGTCAGTGGATTATCCAGGACGGGGCTTTTCACAGGATTCAGGGTACAGGCTATCCAAAGTGATCACCTATACAGAATTTCAGGGAGTCCAAGCCGTCATTAAAAACAAAATAGTAAGCCATCCAGCTGTCTGATCCAGAATATGGATAAAGAATACTTAACTATCACTAGTTAATACACATGGGGAGTACACCTTGAGGCTCATTTACCATACTTTATTTATCTGTATTGCTCTGCTTAAGTCAAATTATTTCAAACTCTTCCTTCCATCTCTCTCTCTCTCTCTCTCTCAATAGATAGATCTATAGACAATACATCCATTTGTTTCAAACTCAGGTGTCTTATCACCAGCTGTTTATTGGCCTACTAAATATGGCGGACGACGCGGATGACTCATCCATCAATCGTCCATTACTTTACCTGCATCTTTTGTGTTATGCCAGTGGGCGTCATAAATAAAGAGTCTATGGAAACTGGACACAGTTTTTACTGGTGCTTAGCAGTGGTTTAGTGTAAAGTGGTACCTTAACCAAAGGGGTTTCATTTATGCACTTTGAGGAGAGTCCAAAATGAATTAATTTCCCCTTAGTAGTCTCAGTATGGTTGGGTCATATTAACTGAGGAGTCTTCAAAATGTGTCTAAATAATCAATGTTCATGTGTGTTAGGCTAAAGAAAATATCTTTGAGGTTTTCACATGGCACCCCCCATTATGAGAAGTTTTGATCTGTACCTTTGTAGCCTCCAACATTTCCTAGTCTTAGAAATGTGTCAGCCTCATTTTAAAGCACTGTCATGTTGTATTATTAGGCTTAAAAGTGTTTGGTCTCCAGGTAAATAGTTAAGGCACCATCACAGATATAAATTTTCAAATACCTTTTCATATCACTTTGGGCACTATGAAAATACCACAACAAGACACTTATTAAAGAAAATATGCATTTTACTTGGTGATTGTCATTATCAAAGAATCTTAAGGTTTCACTATTTAATAGTTTAATTGTTTTTGGAGGGGAAGATTTTAGACTGGAAATAAAATATATAATGAATATTTCTAAGTCATTTTGAGTAGTTTCCACCAGTCATATGAAACAACACACAGAGTATTGAGAGTAATATTATATGACTGTACTGGTGTAGGGCTAACACTCGCCGCTGTAGCCAAATGCTAAAACTGACTAAAATTGGCTAAACAAAATAGGGTGGTTTGACTTGTTTTTGTCAAACTGAAAACATTTGGAAAAAAGGGTTAAAAAAGAAGTGATTTGGCTGAGCAAAAAAACAAAAAAAGAAAAAGAAAGAAATTGCTAGCTCTACCCCATTCATAACAGTCTTATGAGACTACACACACTGCATGTTCGCAAAACATGCTGCCTTCTTGAAAAATAGAAGCGAAAAATATTCCAAAACTTTGTACTTATCATTTGATGCCATGTGCAACTGTAGATAATGTTACCTTAGTCGAGACATAATTAAAGGGCCAACATGCGCCCGCCATGTGACTTGGGATGCTGGTAGCAATTCAGTTGAAATGGAAGGCACTCAGGTACATCCAAACTTGTCTGGAAAGATCATTTATTTTTATATCTGGGTCATTTAAGAATTGACATTTTCTCCAAAGATAAAAAGAAATCAGTCCCACAGAGCCATGCATTTCAATGGACAATCTCACCTGACCCTAGCTGGGATACTAAGAGAAATATGTTGTCAGTGCAAAGGCAGAGAAATATTTAGAGAAATATGTTGTAAATACAAAGATAGCTAATTATTCAGAGAAATATGTTGTGAAGGCAAAGATACCATAAAGAAATATTCAGAGAAGTATGTTGTAAATGTAAAGATAGAAAAACATTAGAAGAAATCTGTTGTAAATGCAATATAGAAATCTTCAGAGAAATTTGCACCAAAGCAAAGATAGAGAAATATTTGGAAAAATTGTATACTAGTCAATTCAAATGGGGGGGAGGGGGGCATGGAATGTCCTCTCTGTGGAAACATCTTACCATAGCCTCTTAAAGCGCGAGTATAGAAACAAATGGCCTCAGTTTGACAGAATGTAATCACACAAAATCAATATAAGATTGAGATAGTGAAAACTGACTGTAGTCCCAGGGAGTCAGAGGTCAGCGTGCCTTCGTGGGTGTCTTCTCGCGTCGTTTGAATGTTGTCCCAAAAAGCAGGTTACATAGCTGATGATTTGTGGGAGTATGCAGGGGAGCAGAGTTTTGAAAAGATTTATTTAAAAATCATTAATAGGGAGAAAAGAAAAAAAGACGAGATTTATTATAAATGTGGTCTTTAAGGATAGTGTCAGCTTGTGGATAATTTATGTGACGCGTTTAATTTTTAAAAAAATAATTGTCTTCCAGTGAACATCCATTCTGTACTAGTAATCATTTCAAAGTCAAAGTGCACTTTTCAGTTTGTGCAAGCTAAGTGCACTGATAAAGGAATGAGACTTACATTCACAAAATTCATGATAGGTTGACACAGTAAAATTGACCTCCCAAGGTTCAGTTACTACTTGAGTTAACTAGGTCGAGGCGTGTTGTCTGTATACACCTGCAACTTTACATAAAATTACAGTTGAACTGTTTGAAAGAATTGAGTGGGTGGATTGGGCCTTGTAGGGCGTCTATGCTAGACGTGATATGCATAATAAAGTAGTCCTGTTACCTTGTAATTTTTTGGGAGGAATTGACGAAATACTTTTGAAAAATTGTTGTATAATTTGATATGACACAATGCAAAGTATGTGTGTAACCGTGTATTGTTTTTTAATAGACTTGGCAAGATACTTTTTCACCTTTAATCTGATTACACTTAACTGTTACTTGTATGGGTGCCAAGTTTGCATGGATCACTTTCACGAAGCTATGCCACCCCAATTTTTCATTTTAGTTATTCATACAAAAAGTTTTTAGTGGAAGCTTTACCCAGCTGGCTTTGTGACACCTTCAAATCAAAGTATAACCAACAAAATAGTATTTTGCCAAGAAGAAATACAGAATGAAATAAAATATTATGAAATTCAAATGCTGACCAGTCCTAAATGGCATACACAAGTGGTACAGTCCACGCAGATTGTCGCCCAATGAAGAGAGGGGGCATATTGTCCAAGTTTTCATGTTTGAGGACCAATCTGTAAGACGTTTAAGCAGTGTCAGCAAGTGCAGTTATTAAACTTAAGATATTTGAATAAAATTAATACAGAGTATTTTACAAAATACTATTTTGTTGGTTATACTTGACAAGGCTGATTTAAAGGTGCTACAAAGCCAGTTGGTTCCAGCTTGGATTAAACATTTTTTATGTGAATAACTAAAATGAAAAATTGAGAATTCAAAGTGAAATATTGAGGGGTTTATATTTTGTGACCAATTATCATAATGTCTCAAAGGCATTACCTGTGGGAAAAAAAATGCACATCTGAAGTGCTGCTGGCATTCCACGGCTCTTTCTCTTTGTTGCTGTGCCACCAAATTTCTTTTGAACGCAAACATAGCCTCTTTGAAGTGTATGCAATAGGCAAAGTTATTTATGAGTTGTTTTTGTTTTAATGGTGACAGAGGCGAGATAGATCAGACCTTGGTTGACAATTCAAACATTAGCGTTAGGCTTGATCATATGCATGAAGGGCTTATAAATGATTAGAATTTAGTTCGGGCATGATTGGGGATTTCTTTTAGTTAGAAAATCAGCTATTCGTTAAGACTTCTGATAAGGGTGTAGCCTACATTTGCTCCATTAAAACCGCTGAAGTCATAGATAAGATTGAACCTCTCTCCTTCAGTGTTTGTTTATGTGTGTGCACGTATGTGTGCAAAGAAAGCATGTGGAAAGCAATAACAGCCAGACAGTAAACAGCTTAATGCTGCTGACGAGCCGTTTTGATATATACGAGGGACCATGAAGTTGGGTGACTTTAAGCTTGATGCTTTCTTGCATGCAATATGTAACATGAACCACATAACCTGTGCTTTGAGTACTTCTGTATGGCCTTTTTTTATTTTTATACAGAGGATGAACAAATGTAAATGTGAGAATAATGACAAGAATGGCATTTGATGTGATGTGAATTTTGCCATTTTCGGAGTCGTACTGCATAGAGTTTGCCGTATGCAGAGATGGCTGTACTAGCACATAAAGCTGTCATACAGACCTTAGCGTGGTCATTTTAAACCTGTTGCCATGGCTACTTTACCGTAATTCACACGGTTGGTGACTTAATAAGCATGGTCTGCGGAGCATGATAGATTGAATGTAGAAATTATGATTTATATGTGTATTTGTCCAATAATGTAGGTAAAGCTGCCCTTCTATTTGTTTCCCATTGAGGTTCATAGCATGAGGTAATGCAGTTGTCTTTTGCCAATTGATTGATTTTTTCGTTAAATTTTTGACAAGACAAAAGTCAAGAAAAAATTTGGTGTCTTGCTTTGCCTTGCCTCCTTAAAGTAATTCTCAATACTGTCCATCTCCAGAAAGAATGGCCAAGTTACAATGGATGTTTATTGAGGGAGCAGGGGTTTAAGGGTGGTGGTGGTGATGGTGGTGATGAAGCACCATTCTTTCTAAGTCCAGGAAATATTTTCATCATTATCTTCTGAATGTTCTTTTATGAAACAACTGCCAAGGGCTACTTGAGAAGTTGCTCCCAAGTGATTCAAAACTGAGCTCTAATGTGGAATAATTTATTGATTTCTTCAGTTTTTCATTTGTACACTGTGTTTGGAGAGGGACCTAGATTACAGTGGTCTGTAAGATAAGTGTGATTCCTTCAAGAGGTATTGGCTGCATTCAAGCTTCAAATCTACTGGCCTCTATTGGTAACCAGAATTTTGAAAGGAGGAAAGGGGTCTTTGGTTTAAAAGGAGTTTTCGAGAAGACAATTTGCTGCTTTTGATACATTTTACTCAGGATGATATTGATGTGCAAATTTTGTAAACTTTGAAATACATTGATGTGCAAATTTTATATTCTATGATTCGTTATTGTCCTTGTCATCATGGGCCCAAATTGAATCAGTTTGAGATAAATGAATTGTGATGGTTTTATACAAAGAGCAATGTGCCTCATCTTTTGGACCAATTGTTACCATATTTTAGTAGATAAGTCAGGAATTATTTTGGGTTAAAATACACCAGTATTTAAGACAAGACCAACTGTTATAAAGGTTATTGAACACAAGCTAAAATTTTCTCACCATTGGTAGCTTATGCAAGTATATGTTCTTACTCATTGACAGCTACTGCCATCACCAACCATGAACAGGGATATTGGGTGGGGGAGGAGGGGCAATTTACTTGATATTTATGATACCAGGGCTCCGTATCTCAAAAAGTTCGCTATGTTGCGCACGTGCGCAAGCGTCTCGATTCCATAGCCCCGTATCTTGAAATAATCGGTTAAGGAATCGAGACACTTGTGTACGTGCCCAAGCGTCTCGATTCCATGGCCCTGTATCTCGAAAGAATCAGTATGGAATTGAGACACTTGCGCACGTGCGTAACATAGCAAACCTTTCAAGATACGGAGCCCTGGTTGTTGGCTGCTATACCACTTAGCAGTCAGTGAGTGACAACATCAACTAACAGCAGTTTGATGAGGGCCTTCAACCAGGATAATAAATAATCCAATTTGTGTTCATTAAGATTATTATATGATCTAGAAACCAAGCTGATGAGCATTTTGTTCAAGACCAACTGTAGTTCTCCAGTTATGTTGTGAAAATCAGTCCCTGGATTTGAGATACGCCTCATGGTATCCCATGTTTGCTTACTGAGCTACTAATGGGATCCTCACTGATATTGCCAGCCATTATTGATGGTTAACATACAATTTCCATTCACTAATAGTAGCCGAGGCACAGTTTGCATACAGATGAGGCCGAGGCTTCGAGTGGCTGACAGGTTACTGAGTCTGTGACCCCATTACCTGGGGTAACACTTGCCAATTTATCCAAATGCTACAACTGACTTAAATGGACTAAGCAAAATAAAGTTGACTTGACTTGTTTTAGTCAAATTTTAAACCATTCAGAGAAAAAAGTAATGAAAAAGCACGTAATTTGGCTAAATGAAAAAATTGCTGGCACCTCCCAAGCATTACCATAACACCATCAGTCTATGGGAATCATCTCAACTCTGCAATTGACTTAACTGAAGGACAGGCCTATCTGTGAAATAGATCCCAATGAAAAGCACTGAAATTACTCCCATTTTAAACATGTTTAAGATAACTTTGCCCCTTCCTCCCCACCCCTCTAAAAAAGGCACTAAGTTAATTTTAGAATTGTTAAAAAGTGAATGAAGAAAATGTGTAACACCACACCTTACACCCTTCCCACACCCTCTATGTGGTGTCAAGTGCAGGGTGTGGTTAGGGGTTTTTCTAAACCCTCCCCTCTCTCCTGATTCTGCCAAGGATTTTTAGAATTACTAACAGGGGCTTGGCTGGCAAAATCTGCCATTGTGTACCTTTATATTGAATTGTATTTATTATTTTCAATTTATTACTGTTTATCTTAATAGTATTTTGTGTTGAAAGATTAGCCATCATGCATTTTTGTATGGAATTAAGTTATTTAATTTAATTTATTACATTTTTAGGGTGCTCATGAAACCAGGTGGTTGGTGAAGATAGAAGAAGATAATTTATCCTAGAATTTTAGGGTAAAGTCCTTCTTTTGATACAATATTTTATTGTCAACATGATTGACTCGTGTTTTTGGTTTTATAGTCAATTGGATCATCTGTTTGTCAGAAATAAGTCTCATTGTATAAGTTTCATTGTTTAAATTCACTGTTTATAATTGGTCTAGTTTCTGTTTTATGTGTATTTTCTGTTATTGTCTGTTTCACAATTGAATTTTTGTCAACAATGCAATATGCATTTAACTTAAATGTGGTCAAGGGTAATGCATGCCAAAGAAAATGGTAAGTGCAGTCATTCTGCTTGAATCAAGTTTTTTTTACCATTTCATTTTCAAATTGGCCAAATGATTAAGTTCTTTTCTGTGTGTGTGTGTAGGTGTGATTTCTCACACTGTTTATATTTATTTTATTATATTGAATTTTTTATTTTACAGGCTAGAACAGAGAATGACCATGATGAAGGCAGCAGCTGTGGTGATAGCAGCTTTCTTCACTACAGTGATAGCACAAGGTAAACATACTGAACTCTGCATTGTGTTAGGTTGTGACAGCAAAAGAGACCAATTGCATCAGGTGTGTCAATTGTGACAGCAATGGGGTGCCATTGTGTTAGTTGTGACAGCATTGGCAGCCATTGTGTTTGTTGTGACAGGATTGGGGAGCCATTTTGTTGGTTGAGACAGCATTGGGGAGCCATTGTGTTAGTTGTGACAGCATTTTGGAGCCAATGTGTTGGTTGTGACAGCATTCTGGAACCATTGCGTTGATTGTGACAGCATTTTGGAGCCATTGTGTTCGTTGTGACAGCAATGAGGAGTCACTGTTTTGGTTGTGACTGAATGATAAAACAGTATGAGCTATAAGAATGCTATTTTGGTGAAAACACATTGGGTTCCTAAGGAAAAAATGTGCATGTGGCCGGTTTTATTTTATTGTATTTTTCAACAGATATGAAATTGACTCAAATGTTTCTGCTGAACAAAAGTTCATAAAGGATTGGGTTAAGTTTGTGATTCTATATTGATATGCTATCACAGAAAATGGGACTGTAGCAGATGAGGAAGCAGTTGGGGGTAAGTCCACGTTGTTGTCATCAGAACAACTCTGGCATGAGAGAATATCTTTTTTTCTTACCAAACATGTGTTGTCTCCATGTGGGTCATTATTGATGTTGTCATCATCAGTTGTAAGATTGTTCAGATGATAAATAATAGGCAAATGTATTTATGTTGACTATATAAAATCTACCCCTTTCCCAAATAAGACACTGACAATAGATATTAAGAATTAAAAAAAAAAGAATTACACAATTAGTTACAGTAACCTTGTGTTGTGTTTTTTGTCACTATATATATATGTGTGCATGGTAGCCTTGCATGTAACTGAAATTAAGGTATACATAGCCAGCATACATTATTTTGTCAAGACAACTGTTTGGTGTTATTGCAACCCCCTGAGTTTTTTCTTTGTGAAAAACTAGAATAAAAATGTGCTGACTCCGGGCTAGGGCTGGCCTCAAAGAAGACATCAAATGGAAACTTGACCTTAATTTTGACTGAAAATTAGTCTTAATTTTGGCTGAAAATTGATCTTAACTTTGATAGAAAATTTCATTGAGCTTTGACCTAAAATTAAGCAGAGATACTCCACCTCATTGAAAATATTGCATCTTTTTAACACAAAAAAAGGCATAGCTAATTGTTAAAATTTATACTTTTTCTCAGTGTACTAGTCTAGAGTTTGGTGCTGAATAAAAATTGCATGTGACCTGATGTTTTAAGCTTCACTGCTGTTGAAATTGTTGAGTGACATAATAATTATCACATTTCAGGAAGGAATTTATGGCGTTTGGGGAGCAGTCAATCCACTGTTCTCTCATGACGTAAAAAAGGAACAAAAATTCAAGAAATAACAGAACAAAGCTTGATTTAAATACTTTATTTATGGAAAAGGTTACTGAACAAAATGTGACATGTGAATCCTATAAAGGCAGTGTTTGATGTTATAATAAGCTCATTATGCTGGCCCTGAACCAAGATACTTTGTTGCCTGACATTTTTTACTTCTGTGATATAAATTAAAATGTATAAATGCATGACATTGTTTGTGCTGTGAATGGTGAAAGGTTTGTTGGATTTTTTTTTCTCCTTCCGAAAAAAGTCCTTAGCTCATCAGAGAGGAGGGAATGAGAGATTTGCTTACTTGCATGGAAACCTTTATCTGTAGGCCGATTACTAGGTAGGTTGAAATTTGGCTGGCAAATATTTCTGCCTCTTTCACTGATTTTGTGAAAAAAAAATCTAAATCTCTTTCAGACATGAAGCTGCCTCCAAGATTTATAGTACAGCCTAATAGACAGTACTACTTTAAGATAGATGATGCCACTTTCACACAGGAATTACCTTGTCGTGCCGAAGGAATCCCTGAGCCATAGTAAGTGTATTATAACCATAGCAAACCAAAACATTTTCGCTGCTACCAAATACTGACTTTCTTTTAAAACAAAACTAATTTAAAATGAAAATACATGAAAAATATAAGGAGATCGTTATTGGGTTGAATTGGTTATTGCTCATTTACCTTCTAAACAACTGAACTTACTGAGATACCTTGTTCTCAGACAAGCCAATTCAAGTAATCATATTACATCCTTTGGCAAAAATTATTTTAAAAGCCTCATTTATTTTTTGGCTATATTGAAATATATGACGTGACAATTTAGCATGGCTTGCTGACATGGAAGATTTTTGAAGAAGTTGCCATTTTGATATTGTATATTTTTTTCATAACTGCTAGTCAGAATCGCTGTTTCTTTTTTTTTTTTTTTTTTTTTGTTTTTCAGTTAAATTTGTTTAGTTTTCAGCATGTAGGTAAAATTAACCATACAAAACTATGAATCTGAAATGATGAATATTTATTTCAAATACTCCACAGTTATGAGTGGAAGAAAAACGGTGAGTTATTGTCAGTGGGTACTAGAGGCTGGAATTACAAACCAAACAGCGGTGGCACCATCAGCATCAACGGCCCAAGTTTCGGTGACGAGGGGTATTACCAGTGCCTGGCCAAAAATACTGATGGAATGGTGGCAGTGTCCACAATTGCTTTCTTCCAAAGATCGAGTAAGTATACAAACTGCTGGCCTTTGATGGTGATTCCTTTTCTTGTCACTCGTGAAATATGAAAAGTTTAAGGCACAGATATTTGTAATGTTATTTTCCATACCCATCCCAACTGTCCAATGTTTTAAAAATCATAATTTTGGAAATGTAATGGATATGTTGAATGAAAAATTAAAGTGGATGATTACATGAAAAGTATTGAAAGTTCAGAAAAAAAATTAAAACTTTGCTGTATTAATGTGTAATACTCATCTTTTACTTTTAAACTTGGATATCTGTTATGGATGATCATCAATATTATTAACATCTTTTAAAAAATGTGTAACTTGCTTATTTTCTTTGTGTTAAGGGGCGGGAGCTTTTCCCTACAACCAGACAGTAGAGACTAAGGTGGTCCGAGAGGGCGAGAATGTCACCATGGTGTGTTCAGGAAAACCGCAATTCCCCTATGCGGCCCCCAATCCCACCATTCAGTGGGAACTATACACGCCTGCCTCGGGGTCTGTGAAAGAAACCCAGGCCATTCTGCCTGATGATAAGAGGAGACAGGTGGATGAGAGTGGTAAGACTGGCACTGAGGGGATTGTGATTTTAACAGGAGAGAGAGGGAGGGGGGGAGGGAGAGAGAGAGAGAGAAAGAGAGAGAGAAGGGGAGGAGGGTTAGAAAGAATGAAGGAGGGAGAGAGAGAAACTGGAAAATATTTAAAATATGCTTTTTGTATTATTGTAATGAGATATTTTGGCACAGTATGTTACATGCATGGTACTGTATTACAGGTAACATGCTGTTGTTAAGGATCCTACATGAAATGGGATGTTGTAAATAGATATTGAGCACCCAATTTATAATTTCACCTGAAAATGGGTCACAAATGGTATATGTGGACTGGCTTTAAGTGAAGGGTTGAGACGGGCTATGTTCTTATTATCTCTGAAAGTTTTAAACCCAAATATTTCTCAAATGGGATCACTTTGGATGTGACTTTTATTTTGTTTCAGGAGCTCTGAGGTTTGCGTTTGTTACCAGAGATGACTCTCAACCCAATCAACAGTATAGATGTTCTGCGTACAACTCATTTCTGAAATTATCCGTTTTTGGAAGTCCAATTAAACTTAATGTTGACACTAGTAAGTGGTAGTTATTTTTAAAAAAGCTTATTGCAAAGGAGGATCAAATTTTAGCATTGATGGTTTTGAAATAGTTGATGTATTGCTTCTTTTCGATTACATAATTTTATTTTATTGTAATTATTTTAAAACTTTGTTCCAAGTTTGATCTTTTATTTATATTTTTCGTTTTTACTGGAAGATTTAAAAAAATCATTGTCTTTTTGAATACATTTTTTACAAAAAACATTATTTAAACTGTGAGCTTACCTTAGATCCATGTTAAAGTTCATCATTATCATTGTCATCTTCATAATTATCATTCCAGCTAATCCCTTGGACAACAATGCCCCAAAGCTGATGTACAAAACTGCACCAGCGCCCTCATCAGGACAATCTGTTGTCTTCTTAAAGGGACAGAACAGAACTCTGAGCTGTATTTTTGCTGGAAAGTAAGTAACAGGAGATGGCACATCACTCTAGAAAGGTTGGATTTTAGAAAACAACTGAAGGCTATATATATATTTAATAGCTTGCCACCTGAGCCATACTTTGTAGTCACATTTGGGATGAAAAAAGCCAATTAAGATATATATTTCCTCTGTGTCCATATTATTTTTATTGAACTTCTTGTTTTGTACATATAAAATACTCCCTTTGCTATTGGTGTGAAAAAGGGTATTCCCTAGGATTTATTCATGGGTTACCTTGAATTCTTGGACCATTTGGTACAAACATTTTTGGCACAGGTGGTTGAAATGCCTCTTTATTTTCAGACCTGTTCCCACTGTTCGCTGGTACAAACTGGATGCCAATGGCAGGGAAATGAATCCAGATGGCATTGTAGACAAAACCCAAAATCTGGCCATTCAAGGTGTGACCTTTGACCACGAGGGCACTTATCGCTGCACTGGGTCCAATACGGGTGGTTCTCAGAGCGCAGAAATTCAGGTTGTTGTGGAAGGTAAGGCAATTTAATTTATGTGCCTTTTCTCTTTCTTGTTTCCTTCCATCCTCCCCTCTCTCTCTCTCTCTCTCTCTCTCTCTCTCTCTCTCTCTCATGCACTATACAGCATTCGTTATCACTGACATATTGGTTTTATCTTGTCTTGCTTAGCTGCCCCCTATTGGACAAAAACTGGGCTACCTAAGAACACCAATGTAACAGCCGGGGATGACTTCACCTTTGAATGTGGCACAGAGGGGATTCCAGCACCTGAAAAACCCAAGTTTTATTCCAATGGTGTGGAATTAGGTAAGGTTTCTCATTTTTAATATATCAAACATCAGTCTATGAGGCTTTGCAGCAATGAAATATATATTAATTGTACCACCAGCGTTAGCGCTGGCGGTACACATGGTTTCGGTCCCGTCCGGATCGTTCCGCCGGCTCCGTTGGCTCCGCCGGCTCCGCCGGACGGCTACCGTTACC
>NW_019774112.1:0-19688 GCF_001039355.2 Lingula anatina
CTTTGGCAATTTATTTTCTGGCCGTAACCAACCTAGTGGTCCAGCGATTCCTTCAGCAGGAACCACAGCGAGCTTTGCCATACAATCTCAGACATCAGTGCCAGACCAGAGACAACGCATATGTGCCTGTTTTTTAATTATATGTGGTGTTCTATTTGCCGTCCCCACTGGAGTGCTGGTCACATCAGGGATATCTGGTGGAAGTATAGCCACAGGTGTTCTGATGGGGCTGTTTCTGCTCTCTGGGATTATTCTGTGTAAGGTTTGGCAGCGTAGGACACAGGGCGCTGTGCTACAGACTGTTACGGCAGCATACGACCCTGAGGGACAGCCACAGTTTACTGCTGGGTAAGAACACAGGCTGGTTTTACTTAAACATATGCCCACACACACACACGTGCATGTACGCACACACACACACACACACCATGTTCATAATTCTTTACTAATCATTCATCCCTGTGATATTAAGAAATACAACAGCAAAAACATCATTAATAAAGATAATGATGATTAAAATCAGTTCGCTAGTTTTATACTAGGAAGTACAAATTCTGACTTAATTGTTTACAGTGTAAATGTAGTTGCTGTTAGCAAACAGTCAAGTTTGATGAATTCCTCTTGTACTTGACTCAGTTTGACTCCCATGAAATTTTCTCTCTCCTCTCATTCTCTCTCTCTTTTCATCACTTCATTCTTTTTATAATAAAAAAACTTTTTCCTGTTTAGCTGTATATTTGTGTTTATAAATAAGACTGAGATAGATGAAATTATACCACAAGGAATCTGAAAATAATAATTAATTTCTCATTACTTTTTTAGAGCACAGCCTGGGACAACAGTGTATTTCAACACACCTCATGGGACCACCCTCACATACCAGTCAGATGGTGCTAATCTCAGTGGAACTGCAACTTCTTCTAACCAAGACTCGAATGCAGGGGCACCCCCAAGTTACTGGGACATTACTCAACAAGATTTACAAAATGGGGTCCAGCAAAATGCTCAGTCTGGTTCTTCGGTTTATAATGGCCCAAATCCTGAACATCAGTATAATCCAGCGCAACCGTCACCAGGGGAACTGTCTCCAGGGCAACCATCTCAATATGCAGCTCATTCTCAAGATACCTCACAAACTGAACAAATCAATTCACAGCCACAGGCTGATGAATACCCTCCCCAGTATGTACCACCTACAGGTGAGGGACAGCCTACAGAAGCTCCACCCATATTTGAAGGGCCACCCCCTGAAGCTCCGCCCCCTACAACTGATGGACAGGAGCATCTGCCTGCCCCACCTACATATGAAGAAGCACAGGCATTGTGATTGACTTATTCTCATCACTGGTTATTCATGACTGTATATATATGTTTGATATATATCTGTATGCAAACATTAACTTGGCAATTTTGTACATTGCACAGAATTTTTAAGATTTTAAAAGATAATTTCCATTTTTCTGATCCAAATTCATCCATTTAGTCTGTTGATCATGTGAAAGGACTGCACATTTTCTACACTAAAATAAAGTGGTTCCTCACACGTTTAATAAATCAGTCTCATAGTAATACACACTGAGGAAAGTCATAGAGTGGCCAGAAGCTCTGTAAGGCACAGCTTTATTTTTTGTGGAAATGAAAAGTTTATTAGTGTAACGTAATTTCCCATTTATTTATTTACTTATTCATTTTGTGGTTTCAATGCTTGTAATGTAAAGCCAGTCCCAAGTGTATTTTGAAGAATACACCACATTCAGACCATGACCAGAGGTGAAGCAGAGCACTTGAGATGTTGTACATTGTTAGATTTGTTATTCCTGTTGACTACCAAGGCATGAAGGAAAAATAAAGACGAGCCACTGTAAGTTCCCCTCACCCCCAGTTTATATTGCAACTGACCAGTCAGAGAAAAAAGATTTCTACATGAAGTTACTCTTTGAGCAGCTACAAAATAAAGGAAGGAACTGAACACACCTTACACAGAGAGCATTATTATTTTTTGCTGTTTCATAGGGTATATTTCATATCTGTGAGATCAATGAGAACGACCCATTGACTGGGTTCCCATACTTAGATCGATCCATCTGGATTGACCTAACTCCCTGGGGGTTCTCGCTAAATTGCTATCAGCTCAAGAGGCTTAAATGTATGTCACAACTACCGAATCAGATTGGGGTAAAGATAATTACCCCTTAACAGCTTTACCAGACGTGACAGACATTTCAGTTGACAACAATTTGGTGAGACTCCCCAGGGAGGTAGATCGATCCAAATATCTGTGGGAATGGTCTCATTGGAATCTGTCCTGACACCTGTGTGGAAGTACTGGTATGTCTGTGTTATCATGACAACTACAGTTATGTCTGTTACCTTGAAACTGATGTACTAACAGTTTATTATATGCAATAATAAATATTTTTGCATAATTTTTATTGGCATACTATGTATGCAATATATATGGATCATTTTTAATGCATTGAAATGAATGTTATTGATGAATTATATCTTTTATAAACTGAATATTTAGTGTATTTCTTGGTATTTAGTTCTTTGATTTTGTTTATGAATTGTAGTTAAATCAAAAGTACAGGATTCATATAATAAATATATCATTGTTTACTTTTGGATAGAAGAAAATGCATATTTGTGAGCTTTATTTTTTGTAATGTCGGTTATTAAAAAAAAACTTGCAGTGTATTGATATATATGTGTTGGGCAGCAGCCCAAGGTACATCTTCTAATTGAAAAATATATAAAGAAAACAATTTCGTATTCTGTAGTTTCTTTTTACTCAATTACGGGAGACATGTTTACAGTAGATTTTGCATAAAGTTTGAGGCATAAAGGTTCCAGCAAATACCAAAGAAAAATATAAATCGGGAATGGGTTCTTGTCATCGCTCAATGTGACATTCATAGATGGTTACCCTTGGAAATAATATTTAAAGAGGTCATAGAAAAACAAAACATGGACTAACTTTGAATTTTGGAAAGGATTAATTTGCCATTGGTGAGAACGAGAAATTGACGTTCACCCCAGGAAAATCGGTGTTTGGCCAACATGAGCAGCAGTTATCCCAATAGGATGGTGGTCATTACCATTGTAGACTAAGCTTTGGATAAATTTAGTTTTTTTCTCACAGTTTTATTATCTTATGCGATTAAAAAAATTATAGTATGATGAAATCTATTCATCTGAATAATAATATGAAAAGGAAGCGTCTGTCTTGCAGCAGCGTAAACCCAACAGGTAGACGAAAGAACCAGTGAACCTAAGAGTATGATTAATAAATTTAATTCTAATTTTAGTTTGTTTCCTCGAACTAATATCAACTGTTAAATAATTTATATTGTGTGTATTCAAACTTATTTATATTGTGTGTATCCAAACTAATTTATTGCCAAATAATAAATTAATATTTTGATAAATATGAATAAACAAGTGGTTTAGCTTTTCTTGATCAATGGGTAGCCCTGAAAAGGGCTGTTTGGAGGAATATGATAACTTCCTACATATGCTGCATTAACCTTGCACCACCAGGAATTCTGCTGCTAAGGAAATCTGGACGGTAGGGGGCTGATGCATTTACTGGGGGCTTGTAAAGAGGACTGTTCGGATTATTCCTCTCGTCCAAAGCGGGCACGTAAATGAACCTAGGTTTGGCAGGGGGGCAACCGAGCTTATGTCTCACCTTGCTAATGCTGGACTCACTGACGTCAAGGCCTGAAATAAATGAATATACATTACTATTAAATTTTTAGATAACAACGACTATAATATAAGCGTAATAGCTAATTTGAACTTAATGATTAATATCAAGACTGAGTAAAGACTAATTGAAAAATGCATGCGTAGTACTAGTGCTAATGAGGATTTAAAATTTATTTTATTCATTATCCACCAGCAACTCGCAGCCATTGGACTAAATTAATGTAAGAATGTAACGTCAAGTTATAATAGGGAGAAGTCGTGGTCAGTAACAAATACTACAGGAAAATTTCGTCTCACCTGTTTTCTTGTACAGAATGCTTTGAAGCTTTGCGGCGCTGGTCCAGGGGTTTCTCTTCATCGTTTTTCGAATAATATCATAATGCTGGGATTCGAATTTTTTCCCTGGTGGCAGCATCCCTTTGGTTTTCTTCCCCTTTGTATTTTGCTTCTTGGCAGCGGCGGCGCTTTTCCCAGAGGCGGTCTGTGACTGCTTCTTGGATGTTCCTCCACTTGTTCCTCTCCCTTGGCCACCCTTGGAGGAAGTGGCTGCGGATTTCCCGGCAACTGCAAGTGTAGAGCGTGCTTTGGTGTTCTTCAGAGGCATGGCTGCTGAATGTGTGTAGCTTACCGCCAACCCGTGGCTTTTTAAACACACCTGAAGCCTGGTCCCACGCGTCACGAGAGCGTGCCCCCTATTGTTTACTGTGGTACAGGTCACAGTTGATTGCCCTACGGTATAATTAGTACAAAAATAGAGAAAAAGGAGCGAGATCGCACCGGTAGATTAATTTTTGATGACGCACAGATAATTATAGGGCTCGGAGGGAAGAGTCCAGGCGATTGATTATTTTGTACAGGTAGATTAATCATCCAGTGGCTTGATTGCAATCAACGAAGGTATTTTATCTCTTTTACTCAAGTGTCATCCACGGCTAGCCGGATGACACCTCTGATCACAAGGCTGGAGGAACGCACCAAGTCTAGTTAATTATAGAGTACAGTTAGGATCTGTTGATCAGTATCTATGTCTTCAGGTATAGATAACCTACGTGTCAACAACAGTTTTAATGGTTGACACTAACAGTCAGCTTGCTACGGTGACTTGAAGTTGACATTTTTTTTCTTTAAAAATTGATCCATTAAGACAGTAAGACATTTTTACAAATCATCATTTACTCAAAGAATGATGTACAGAATATTGATATTTCATAATGATGAATCTTGAGATTAAGGCCAACAAAATCATAGAAATACACGAATATCCATTTTAGACCTCTTCGGTATCTTACGTTTTTCAGATGGTAAATAAAACCGACAGCCAGAAGTGGCTACCAGAAATAAAAAGTACGTGGCTACAAATCAGTCACAACGACGGAAAAGCGGCGCAAAAGTTTCGGTGTAACAAGAATGGAAGTCCGCTAGGAAACGTAGTACAAGTTATCAATACCAGCAACCTTATTTATAGCTGAAATACTGGAAATAGAAACTACGATAAATCAAACAAAAGCGCATATAATCCCAGATAAAGCAGTGTTTAAGCACCTCGGAGATGGATCGATCCTGTTAGATCGATTTAGGTATGGGAACCCAGTCAAAATTATGAAGGTGGAAAAGATAACATGGCGGTGGTGTCAGTGCGTTCTTTGAAAAGGTCTTGATGAGCTTACTGTATGTGCGCAAATTTCAAACTGAACGTTGCTCATGGATTTTTCCCAAAAGAGACATTTCATGACTTTAATGAACATTGGCTCTTTCTATTGAATATTTTCAAAAAACACTGTGTTAGATGTCAGCTGAAAACCGTATTAACTTTTAAAGTAACATATAAAGCGAGCGTGATTTCCATTAACGCATATGAATCACTTTTCCTAGTTTCACATACGACAAAATAAATTCGACATGCCAAGTCAAAAACCAAATGAATCCCTCGTTTCACCCCAAAATAGCTTTAAAATGGGACCTTCGTCAAATGTCTTGTCGGCAAATTGTGCTATTTATCTGGATACGTCCCTCCCAAATCTTTCGAACCACGTACTTTACAATATTTCGATCACCTTTGAATCAAAGTTGAACACTAATAAAGCGTGCATGTATGTTTACTTCATGAAAATAAACTCAAGTTGTATCCAAAGTACTTTTCTTCAATCCCGTACATTGCGATAACTCGTTTCAGTAGCTCTCTGTCTACACCATCATAATGTTTTCGAGCTTCGTCGTCAGCCGACATTTTATCTGCACGATGTGATGGCGGGAGTTTGATCATGTCGTCTGCACCCAAAAGAATCAGCGTGTTTTTGGCGTCGTCTGCCAGAGTTTCGAAATATATCAACAGATCATAATCTATATGGCACGGATCACAAAATTTGATGAACGGATCCCAATGCATATTTGGAGTTTGGATGGCGTAACGCAGGAAGTCTTCAAATGTAACAGACTGGATTTTTCTCCCTTCTGTCTTCTCGATAAAGCGCTTCACGTACCTCTCAAATTGAGATCCGTGAGGTGCCACTTGTTCGTGATACACCGACACAAGACGGATCAGAGGGTGACGGACTGTCATTATTTTAAGATAGGTATTAAGGCGTGTGTTGATACCAAATTCAGTGTACTTGTTAAGATTATGCACGTGAATAAGATGGCCTGATATCCAGTCATTATGTAACGCAGATGTGTTCATCTGCTTGTTTAGTTTGAAATATATCTTCAACCAGGTTTTACTTGCTGCTTTTGCCATGGGACACAGAACTATTTGATAGATGTCTTCGACAAAGGTTCTGTCTGGAATAGGATGCTTCTTCACTTCAACTGGTGCTCCCGGTCTAATGGTTTCATTCTGATCTNAAAGTCATATCAACATAGTTTCAACGTTGACCATCAACGTTGATTCAACATTGATTCAATGTTGATTTGCCCGCTGGGTTGCAGTTCAAGCTACATGTACATGTATCATCTGCACTAACAGTAACAGAAATTTTATCATTTAGCCAAATCAAAACTTCTCTGTTATAATTTGACCTATTGTTATCATTTCCTGTAGGAAATAAATTGTCTTAACTATTTGGCAAACATTTTATAGTCTTTGAGGCAGTTCATAGTTCAGAATCAGTTGTACATGTACTGGTATAGACTGAGATAAATAATAATACCATAAGTAAAAATCAACTAGCAATTAAATTTGGTTTCATTGTGTGTCTAATCAGTATCATTTTGGATATATATATATTTCAGATATATTTGCCAACAGGAGGTTATGTATATGCCAGATCATATTATTACATAGATGATTATTACATGAATATCCACATTCACCCAGGGTCTAAGGATGTAGAGTGTACTTTCGGGCTCTGTGGAACTCTGAATGGAAACAAAAATGATGATTTTCTACGACGTGATGGTACAACAGACCCTATCTCATCGTACCCCAATGATTTCTCACTGTCATGGAGGTGAGGCACATATCACGCTTTGGCAAGCAGCAATTGGCAAAATGGCAAAAATGTTCCATTGACTATTCCTTGGAATATACATGGTACTTCTGGTCTGTTATATTATGAAAGACAATTTATGTCAAAGTTTTCTATAAGTTATTCATTATAATTATTTAATATTAACATTTTTCTCTTGTAATTATTATTTATGATCCATGAATAAAAATGATTTTCTAAAATTGTCAAAATTTCAGAGTATCTGATGTGTCAGATTCAATGTATAATGGCATCCCAGCATCCTCCAATGTGACCTCCATTCAAGCAGAGTATTGCAGATGCCCCACCACAGGTGACCAGATTGTGTTTAACAGTTCTCTTCCACTGGATTGTAGCTACACAGAGAATGTTGCAAAGTGTGCTTCAGACAACAGCTACTCGGTGAAACAACTTGCAAAATGTCGAAAAAGAAGAGCTGCTGCTGGTCATGATGAAATATTCGAGATACGTGAATTTGAATATAACCCAGATGACAGAATAGAGGTGAGATGCTTTTCAACATTCATACAGATAATATGAGTGAAAAAATAAAAGAAACAAAACACACTGTACATTTCTGCTCTAAGGAATTCAAGATCGAGTTTCATGCTAGTTTTCATGCTAGTTCCATAGGTGCACATTTCAGTTCTGCTGTGAATTCACATTAACTTTCCAGTAAAATATCCTGATTGCATTCATTATATATATTATGGGTAGCATTAATAATGATAATTGTGGGTTCTAGTTATATTACTTGTAAGTAAATGGCAATATCTTTGTCACTTAGGCACCATTATGGCAGAATGGTTGGACAGAAGCTAAGGCAGAGGAGTTCTGCAGTAACTATATATATAACAGCAGTGTTGGGAAAGCTTGTCAAGCAGTAGAGAATGTGGATTATGAAGTTGCACTCAGAGGATGCAAAGATGACATACATGTAGGTATTTAATTCCACTGGCTAAAAAAACAACTGTTAATGACAGTTACCTGGTTGCAAAAAAAAAAAAAAAAGCAAAATGCCCATCTTTCAACTGCCTATATGTTGGTGTTTAAAAAAGTGGTTACTGTATTACAATCTCCTTTAATAATGTTTATGCTTGCTGGACTTTACAGTTATGTGCAGTACATATAACAAATAGTTAGTCACGTGGTCATTACAATCTGTGTTAGCAATCTTGCCTCCCAGGAGAGGATACAGCCTTGTTGCCATACGAGGCGCTGAGTGCTAGCAAACCTACAATATTGTTCTCTACCTGACCAGGGCCCTAATTAACCCCAATGCTGAGTGCAAAGTGGGGAGACAGCATATACTATTTATAAAGGATTGATACAGCTGTACGTCCCTGGACAGGGTTGAACCCAAGTCCTCCCACTCTGGAGGTGGACACTCTAACCACAAGGCCACCTGCTTGATATGATGATGTGTATCACAATTAAAAAGATATTCTAATTATAATTTTCTCCCTTCATTTAGTTAACAGGAGGCACTGCCTGGGCCCTAGCAGCACTCGATTCTATCAAGGGAATGTGTGTTGGAGAACTGTCCAAAAATGAGAGCTACTGGGTAGTTGACAACTCTACAGGAGAGGTTGCTCTTCCAGAAGAGTTAGATGTCATCCAGTGCCCTAATGATTACAGCAGCAATGGTGTATGTACTAGAAATAATGGTAAGATATATTATACACTATATTTCTTCATTCAATATTTTCATAATTCTGGCTGGTGAGCTAGTAGTGGGGTCAAGTTATAAGTATAATGACCTTGCTACAATTAACATTGGGTCACTGTAAGGGACTAGAATGAATATAGTGTGCCAGTGCTCTGTGTAAGTAAGATACAATAATGGATTGGCCATAAATCTCATTTTAAAATGGTAGTTTGCAAGGGGGGCGTCTCGATAGTCCGAAGGTTCATTGGTCCGAGGTTCATTGGTCCGAAAAGTGGTAACACTTTCATCGATTTTTTAATCAAGGGTTCATTGGTCCGAAGGTTCTATAGTGAACATTCGGACCAATGAACCTTCGGACTATTGAACCNTCCGAGGTTCATTGGTCCGAAAAGTGGTAACACTTTCATCGATTTTTTAATCAAGGGTTCATTGGTCCGAAGGTTCTATAGTGAACATTCGGACCAATGAACCTTCGGACTATTGAACCTTCGGACTATTGCTACGGCCCCGTTTGCAAGCATGATGATCATGCCAGACTGCATAAATTTTCACTCATTTTAGGTACTAGTACCTGTGAATGTTACCCAGGGTATGTGTCAAGTGACTGTTCTATCAGCAGGGATACTATTCCTGACTTATATTATATGCCAACAAATGGGCTTTGTGACATATCTCAGCGGCCATGTCTTGAAACTCCAGTTTATGGAGGTCCATTTGTACAGTCATCAAGCCTGTCTTGTAAAATAGAACATCTCACGGTAAGTTGCAATATATTGATTTCAAGTAGTAATATTTTTTACATATATTACACAATCTTTGAAAATATTAATGACTAGATAATTACATGGTGTAACAATATTCTCTGAAATATTTTACATTTTCTCAACTTTTCACTAGGCATCTGGTGTGATTACTGAATATAACGATGCAGAGTTCGTACATGAAGAAGAGGTGATCTGCCCATTCCCAAAATCACGTCTAAAGAGGAGTGATATCAGTAGTGATGAAGTGATCAAGGTTTACAATATCAGCATCAGTAACAGTGGTACCAACTACAGTCATCCTCTGAAAGTGGCTGTGTATGACTCTAAATGCTACAAATGTGATGGGCCATCACAATGCCAGTTAAAGGTAACAAGATACATTTATATACTCACCAAAATAAAAATTACCCTTAGCAAAATATCAGAACTGCTGCAAATTTGCTGCAATATTGCTGCAAATTAACACAATAAAATTCTTTTCTTGCATTGCCACAAACTTTCTATTTTGCTAAGGGTAACTTGTGAATAAATTTAAGGTATGTTTTTTAGTTCTCTTTATAAAAAGAGTATGATTAAGTAATGAACATCTAACCATCCTAAGTCTGTTTTAAAGATGTCTGCAGCATAACTGAAGAAATATTACATCATACAATCTGTAAATAATGTCTTTTCAGAACCTTAGGTATATTTTTAATCATAGGTGTTTGCTAAGCAAAATTTAATGAACATATTGAATTATCAAAAATTAGTTGTAATAAAAACGTATGTGATTATTTTCAGAATGGAACATGTAGTATAAATGGTCAATGCTATAATTATGAGGAACAAAACCCCAGTGATGCCTGCCAAATCTGTAATCCTAATGTCACTACTAGTGATTGGTATCTTCAGGTATGTGCATGTAACTCTTTTCAGACAGCAACTGTAGTACATGTAGGACACTGACAAGTTAAGGCCCAATGTTGGTGTACAGTAGTTTTTTGAGAAAAGTCATCTAAACAGTGAATCGTCATCAGTCCAAGCATTTTGAGTAAAACTTATTTGCTTAAATATGAAAATACTAGTGCCTTCCACATATTGCACCTTTTTTCCAAACCCATGTTTTAATTTTTTTTGTACTAGTATGTGAAAACCACGTTAAAATTTCCCCAGTATTAAGAAATTGTACATATTCTTACCTGGCATTCGTTTCTTTAGCAAAGTCATCCAAACATTGAATTAATTGTCATCAGACAAATTGTTAAGACCCATGGTGATGAGAAGATGATGTGTGTAATTAATTTGCTTTAAAAACTACTGGTGCCTAATTGGATCCTTCATACATAACCCATGCAAAACACAGCGAATAAATACAAGCAGTACATGTAGCATGATGTGACAGCATCATTTGAATCAGCAGAATGTTATATACATGTATCAGTTCTTTATTTTCAGCCCAGTACCTGCACCATTGACAACCAGTGTTACACAGATGGTCAAGAAAAGACAGGGTCTTTTTGCCATGTTTGTTCTTCAGATAAGAACAGAAATTCTTGGGATATTAAGGTATCTTTTAAAAAATAATACAGTGTTTTCCCAAATTCATACGCCAATATATTTTATTTTACATTTAGTTTATTGTATAGGTTAATGTTTTTGTGAACACTTCTTTTTTATGATTTAACATAATTCAGGTATGGTGTCATGCCATGTATTTTCCACATAAATAAAGAGAGTTTTGATGAAAAAAATATAAATTAGTTAAAAATTAAAATTTTATTTGAAAAAAATTTTAATTAAAAAAATGAAAGTAAAATTGAATTTAAAATTAATTTTAAAATATTTTAAAAGTAATTTTATATTAAAAAGTTATTTAAAAAAGTAATATTAAATTGAAAATTTATTTTAAAAAGATTTTGAAAGTAGTGCCAATACAAAGTAAAGTCACTTTTTAAAAATTGCAGGCAACCAATAGCTACCACCAGCTGATCGTTATTCATATTAATTTCCCATTGAAATTGGACTGTTTTTACTTACTTAAAGATAAAATTTAGGAAAGCAAACAACATGTATTAAAAAGTTTATAAATGATACATTTCTGTCTTAAGAATGGTACCTGCAGTATAAATGGTTCATGTTACAATGAAACCCAGCAGAACCCAGCAAGGACATGCCAGATTTGTGATCCCAGAGTGTCAAACACAGAGTGGACAGATCTGGTAAGAAGTTCTTTCATTTCGAAAAAGTCATTTATATTTATAGCATGTCAATTTGGGTAATATTATGTCTAGTTTGATGAAACTACTGTATTATGACAAGAATTAATCTTCTCTTAATAATAACTTACAAACATGAAAAAAATCCAGATTACTACCTTTTAATTTTATTTCGCAGTAAGCTCTGCTGAATGATATGTTTGTATACTTTTTTCAGAGTGAAAATTGTGAAATTGAGGGGATCTGTATTGGCAGCCTTGAATCAAGAAGAGATCATGTGTGTCACATTTGTTCTCCCACCACTTCTAGAACCTCTTGGACAATCAAGGTACTATACTGGTATAATATATATTCTGATATCAGTCAATTATCACATAGAAAGGGGTAAAATTATTGTCCATAAATTGTCTTTTCATATCAGATATTAAAATTAATTAATATGCTCAAATAAAAGTTAATAAAAGATGCATATATGTGTTTCCAGAATGGTACCTGCAGTATAAATGGTTCATGTTACAATGAAACCCAGCAGAATCCAGCAAGACCATGCCAGATTTGTGATCCCAGAGTGTCAAACACAGAGTGGACAGATTTGGTGAGAAAAACTTATTCAGAAAAGAAATGATTTAATAACATAAAGCATTACTGTGGCATCATGTTGAAAAGATTAGGAATGGTTAAGTTCAGAAGGCGTATTCATTTGGTCAAATAATCAACAATAGTTGTCCGTGATTCATGTTTTGGGGTTCAAAGAAAAATGCAATATCTATTTCAAGAATAACACCTGCAGTATAAATGGTTTATGCTACAATGAAATCCAGCAGAACCCAGCAAGGCCATGCCAGATTTGTGATCCTAGAGTGTCAAATACAGAGTGGACACAGCTGGTAAGAACATATAATTTATAAAAGAAATGATGTAATAACATAGAGCATTACGTACTGTGGCATCATATTGAAAAGATTAGGAATGGTTTAGTTCTGAAGGTGTATTCATTTGGTCAAATAATCAGCAATAGTTGTCTGTGATTCATGTTTTGGGGTTCAAAGAAAAATACATCTATTTCCAGAATGACACATGCAGAAAATGGTTCATGTTACAAAGAACTTGTAATGGTGAATTTTCTCTCACTCTGAATTATCCATTACTTTTGAGTAAAAAGTACTTTTTTGTCCCCAGAATGGTACCTGCAGTATAAATGGTTCATGCTACAATGAAAACCAGCAGAACCCAGCAAGACCATGTCAGATTTGTGATCCCAGAATATCACATACAGTGTGGATTGTTTTGGTAGATACACGTAGTTTTATTTAAGCATAGTATATTTTCTATATAGATTGATTATCTTTATATATAAATATAATTAGTTTCTAACATTGAGCATTCTTGAACTTGTGAAGTGAAGATAAATTAACTGTTATTGCAGTGCGCTGTTATGTGACATTGTACAGAGTACTGAATCAAAACATCACTCATGTATTTTTTCCAGAATAACACTTGCTTGATAGATGGTGTTTGTTACAATACATGTCAAGCAAACCCAGTGGACAATACTACAGTCTGTCATTCCAGTACCACGGCATACAACTGGACTTCAGCTGATGGTAAGAAACTATATGTTTTGTGCTATTTAAAACAATCTTAGATGTGGCATTGAACTAGGCTTTCCTTAACATAAGAATCAAAGTGTAGTACAATAATGAATTCAAACTAATTAGTGTTGTGAGTCTCAAGTAAAATACATACTTCTCTGCTTTTGGCAAAGATACACCTTTTATAATTATTTAAAATGATACCTTTCAGTTACACTTAAAATAACAATGTTCCTCTTTATGTACCTTTTTAGCATGTGACCAAAGAAATGATATTGAGAGCACAGTCGAGGCACCTTCAGGGTCAGATGCCAGCAGCCAGATGGCAATTGTCTTGGGAGGAGTTTTGGGGAGCATATTGTTTATTGCTGTGACTCTAATTGTGGTTGTAAAATTGGGCAAAAGAAAAGGTAAATATATATATTGATATTTTGATAATCAAAGTGTCCTTCATAAAAGTAATACTTCAGTTACTTCCTTTACTGGTTTGTCTGTCTTAAATTTTTTCCCCTCAACATCAGCCAGTAGTTCTACAGGGAGGCGTATCCATTTTAAGGCAATACCAGTGTGAAAAAGAAATATTGAAGCATTATTGGGTAACTATTACCAATTCCAAAGAGTATTTTGAACAACATTAGCATCATTTTATTATTATTATTATTTGTAACATTAGTGAAAATATTTGGAGAAAAAGTTCCATTCTTCGTTTTAAGTCCATGAGAATCTGCAAAGATATACTGGTATGTACTATCACTACATAATTGTTTTAGGTTCATGACAGTATACGGCAGGGGTGTAACCAGGCATACGCACGGATGCACTGTGCGTACAATTTTTGAGCCAACCATGATATTATTCTCCATAAATTTAGTGTATTTTTCACGGAATATAATCGTACCTGAGAATTTTCAAAATCTGTGCGTACATTTTCAAAAGGTCTGGTTACGCCCCTGTACGGTAATGACTCGATCTTTTCAATTCTTTTAAGAAATGAAGACTAAATGAAGTATCTGTAAATTTAACAATTTCCCCCATTGAAAAGATCGAGTCATTACCGTAATGCATACAAATGTTGCAAAGAAAAGTGAAAATGAAAAGTGTTTATTTCCTGAATTGACTCTTTTTTTTAGGAAAAATCTATGTTTGGAATCCACCTTCCCATCCGGATTGAGCAAAATTTCACTGGTAAACCTACTGCTATTGGCAGAGCCAACCAGGGATACAACAAGAAAGATATGAAGAGGACGAAGATTCCACGTCTTCCACGCACTAGAATCAGCCATGCTTGTTTGTTTACATTGTGAAACCTGGTCGGTAGTTCACGTGCCTCTGTTTTCACTACTTTGATTGGTTGAAAGGCAGGGCTTTTCACTTAGATGTTTAGACAAAACAGAATCACAATTAAATATAGCATTTTTCTTTTTTTAAAAAAGTGTATAGCCCTATGATTCTTTAAATGGAAGAGCTTTTCTAGACACTTTCACTATCAGATGGCAGACTATTATTCCAATGTGTGATCAACACCAAAAAAAATTTAATTCATTTATTATAGTCAAATATTTAAAAATGCAGTACCTTGTAAATACATATAATATACAAATTTCTAAATATCTGTTTGATTTGGGTTGTGTTGTCTTAGAAAATCATCGTTGCCGCCATCTTCAGGGAAATGTACCAGGACCTCTGCTTGGCTCACCGGCAATTGGTGAATCTCAACAAAAGGGTTCTGATGTTGATATACATGTACGTTTTTTTTTTATCTATCAGACTTTCTTCTTTCCTGTGGGTAGAACCCGTGAAGATAAAATGTTTCAATATATCCCCCCTTTTAAACTCTCACTGAAATGCATCTGGTGACTGTATTCATAAAAATATGCCGCCACTGATATTGGTTTCATAGTATCATTAAAAAGGAGAGTAGTAATTGCAGTAAGGAAATGCCAAAGACAACCACGTCGGATCTTTGCGTATCGCCCTGAACATATTGTATGCTACCGTCATGGGGAAAAGAACCAAGATAGTGATCATTTATAGCACTGTATGATAAGCTACCTGGCAATTGTTTGTATTAATAGCTTTTACAAGAAGTCTTCCTCAGTTACCATTTAAATAAACAGTGAACCCCCTTCTTTCTGGCCCAACTTGGGAAGTTTCATAGTGCCAAGATCAAATTTGGTTCAGATAATGAAATGTTTGAAGGACAATACGATAATTTGATTTTCTTTTTAATTCAAGAAAAAAAAAAAAAGAATTATGTGATGATAGAATTTGTGATTTTGTGATAATAGGGACTTAACAAAGAAATCTCACCTTTATTTTTGTAGATGTCGCATTCCTTGGGGATGCCCTACAGTGTGTGGGAGTATTGCCATGGGAATGTAAAGGTGGCCACACTAAGTGTGATGAGAAACGCTTCCTACATGAATCCATTTTGAGTGTAAAACATTAATTTCCATATAAATATCAATATAACATTTTCATGCTAAATCTTGTAGACTGTAAAATTATATGTTAGTAGTTAATTCAATCTTGCAAATTCTGTCATGCGAT
The DNA here is from genome assembly GCF_001039355.2 of Lingula anatina. The sequence goes on from NW_019774112.1 coordinate 15,946, forward strand.
CTACTGGTGGCAAGTGCTAGTTGTACCATTTCTATATGCCCACATAACGACTCTTTCAGTTTTAACAACTACATGTACTATATATAATCTACCCGTAGCAATTCACTTTTTCAGTATTCATATTAATTTAAAGCCTGTTAGTAGATGCGACATTTTATGTGTTGAATTCAATTTAAATATAATTTATACAGCTTATAAAATATTCATCTTCATTGCTGAGATTATTCATCATCTAATTACGTTAACACGCTGCCCAGCAAATTCTGAATAAATTTATTAAGTTGCTCAATTATTAAATATCAGAATTTTTTTCCAATAAGGGATGTTGAACAAGAGTGCTTCTCTTTGCTGGTTTGGCATGGCAAAAGGGCGTACTCCCTTCCCTTCCTCCGAAAGAGGAAGTAAGATTCATTAGGTTATGTTAGGTCATGTACCCCGCCGCAGCAACTACGGGAGCCAACAATTTTCGAGAATACTTCATGTTAACACTTTATATCTAACACTTTATATCAAAATATCCGATATATTCTTTAAAGTGTTCGCGTATTTCATCCTCAGTAAGACCATAATTCTTCAGGTCATATCTATGGCGGCCATATTTGTTTTGCGGGTTTTCCAGAACATATCTCTCCATCCTCTCTCTCCCGTGATTGGTTAAACTTAGTCCAAATTTCTCGTATATCCGCTTAACGACAGTCATTGGTGACGCTACCAGTTCCTTGTAATCAATGTCAATAAACCTGTGCCCTTCTTCTGGGTGCTCTTGTCTGAATTTTAACATTTCTCTCCCACCGTGTCTCCATGGAACTTTAAGAAATACCTGGAAAATATTTGAATTATTTTAAAACTTTAAAAGTGAAATCCAGCTGACAGGAAGTAAAACAATAGATTAGAAAAAAATTGGTCAGTCATTAATTTAATAAAACTTTAAACTGTAGCTTAGAGGTATCCTATATTGCGGGATTTCTGTGCCAAAATCTATTTTTCCTAGAGAGAAAAAAAAGCAATATTCTCCTTATCACAAATTATTATTAGACTGCCAAAGACTTTCCGTCATCTCAGACTGAAATATAAGGTTCTTTTATTTTTCGGATTGTATCGTTTAAAACGTCTTAATTGAAGTGGTAGCTATGCAGGATATTTAGATAGCAAATATGACACCTTTCGAGGTTTAAATATTCCCACCATTTACCTCGACTGATAATAGATTTTATTGAGTTGATCAGGCATGATTGATTATCCCACCCCCCTCCTCCTGCATCAGTAATTCACTGTAGCTAAAATCATAAATAATAATAATAATAATAATAATAATAATAAATATATGATAATAAATGATAATAATAAATCAATAATAAATAAAATTAAAATAACCTTCCCCAATGCTTCCCTGTCGATTGCCTTTAAATTAAAACCGCTACTCTGTCTAAAATGTTCAAGGTTAGAACAAGTGGACGCCGCCACTTCTACCGGATCCCGGTACGTGTGAATAAATAGAGCATCCGGATAAGCGTCCAATAAAGCCTCTAGATACGCGCTGTGAAGGGATTCTTTCAGAATCAAACGTCGGTTGTCAGGTGTTGAATCTGAAAATACAGTAAAAGTCTATTTCCAATAAATCAAACAAAAGTTACAATTTAGCAGGGGAGTTTAAAAGAGACAAACAAATCCATATTTTTGAGCAGTTATTGCGCGCTCCTATCAAAAGTTACCGGCATACCTTCCATCAAACAGCAGGTTTTTAAATTTCTAATGACAAATAGTACATAGGCCTACGCACAAAGCTTAAAATGAGGGTAGAGCAATATTCAATATTTTCAGTAACAAGGCAGAATATGATGCTGAAAACGAATTTGACAACCATTCCTTTCCACGACAATTATATCTTAATATAAACCTTAAAAGGTCGGTAAATAAAGAGAAAAGAGTTATTCAGGTTGCTTCCTTATATATACTGGCTATAGAAATAGGCTGCAAATGTACAACCCCAAAACATAAGAAAAACATTATACACATTATGGTACCTTAAACTGCCGATAATTACCATTTGGGAAGGCTGTTTTGAATATCGCTATTTTTACCAACCTTGAAAATTGTCGTGTAGAAATGTGATTATCACATTTGTATTCAGCACCAAATTCTACCTCGGAAAACTCCTGTTAATAAAACGTTTGAGATGAACCAAACCCCTTTAAGTTTAAGAGTTATATAAGTATTTTGTCTGCCTTTCCAAAAATGGCGGATTAATTGACTCAACTAATACGCAAAGCTTAAATTTCTCAACAGCAATAGATTTTATGGTCCATTTGGCCTACACAAACACCTGTTCCTCTAGAGATTTTCTAAAAGGCTTCTTATAACCATACCCTACCTAAGCATTTTATTGTAGAGGATCTTTACTACTCTGAGTATTTTTTCTGTAGATTTCGACACATTTCCCCAAATGTTCAAACCAATATATTATCAAAGTAATCGAAACTTAAGAAATGTTGAGTTTACAGTTACAGAACGAAAAATTAAAATCATAAGCAACTGATAAGTATTGTAAATATTCGGAAAAGTGTGACAGGGGCTGCACATATATACAAAAACTGCGCCAGAAGCGTAGCAGAGAACCTCTGTATATTGACTGGATAGGGTACACTTTTTTGGTAAAAAAATACTGGATTCTTTAGGAATAGTCATAAATAAAGGGTTAAGCGTATCGTTTTCCTTAAAACATCACAAAGACTTACATTCATTCCTGCTGAGAAGGATCAGCTGAAGTTGTTTCTTATGCAAGCGATACGCTTCAGCCATTTCGTCTTTGGTTCTTTTCATGACCCATTCCAAATAAGTACCGTTGTTTCTTGTGTAACTACTGTATGACTTGAAAATACCCATGTTGTTAAACAAAGAAAAACATTCATATGGTTCTTCAGCTGCAATATAGTGTACTGCTTTCGTGTTGGGAAGTCTGTCGTATAGAGAATCTGAAAGGATAAGATAGAAAATAGTGCTCTTACTTAATTAAAGATCATTAGGCGCCGTGCAGTTTAGCCAAGTTACAGGGTTACCACTTAATATGGAATATTATTTTTTGGCGAATAAATTTTCTACAAAATATTTAATTTCTCTCTAACTACTTTAAATCCAAAGCTGAGGTGTCACTCCATGTGTAGCCAGATGTGTTACCTAATTACCACACAACTCTCGAAACAATTGATGCATGCAGTTGCATGTTCTGTGGTCAGAAATGTGAGGGGTGGTCTTTTCGGCAATTTCTGCCCTTGTATAAAAACGCATGGGTTTTGTCAATCTTTGGAGCGTGTTTAGAGAAGCAACAAAGGGATCGCTCTGAAACTTGACAGGTACCTTAGTGAAGATATGGTACGACAACAAGGCAACGCAGCTTACTATAGGATTCTTGCTCTCAGAGAAAATGGCCAGAAACGGACAGCTATTGCCAGGTAATTCAACATTTATCAGGAACCGTTTGTGAAGTCCTCTAAAGAAATGCTGCTACAGGGGCACCTACTCCAATACCTCGACCAGGGTGTCCGCGTATCACACCAAGAAGACAGGATCGCCTTCTCCTTAGTGGACGCCGTGCTGGTCGTACAAAGACAACCAGTGTCCTCAGAAAAGAGAGGCAGAATGTCATTCAATCGCCCGTTTCAAGGTCCCACGTGAACAAGAGATTTCTGCAAGCCGGTTATTTTGCACGAAGGCCAGTAGGGAGACCACTGTTAACAGCAGGTCAT
>NW_019774113.1:0-19680 GCF_001039355.2 Lingula anatina
ACTGAAGTAAAAGGATTGGCATGGAGATCGACATTACCAGAATGAGCATAAACTGATCTAATTAAGAAACCAACTGATACATGTAGTGCAAACATGGAAAAGAATCTTATTTTTGTATTAAAACAGTAATTTCAATTTTTTAATATGTGTAAAAAGAGACAAAAGAAAATAAATATGATTAAATACAAGGATGTAATACATACCAATCTTCTTCAACAATCTTCGCTGCCTTCCTCCCTCCCTGTCACTGGCATTCTTCAACCATGTCTTCATGATTCTTTCTGCGTCACTTTCCTTTATACCATTTTTTTTTTTTGGCAGCATCTGTTAAAGTTAAAACATTTTTAAATATATTTCAGTGTTATTACAATCAAATTAAGGCGTGAGAGGTGATAGAGTGGGAAAATATTACATCATGAAAAATTATTTTGACTCACCAGTAGACAAATAAATTTTACCTGTCCAATTTTCAAACCAACCTGTCCACAAAACCAATATTTTTTTTTTCTATTCATACCTTTGAACTTTGTCAATTAATATGTGTAGTCATACATTTAATGTATTTATTACCAAAACATTCAATCAAATGAGCCCCGAAAATGCACCTTAAAGTGAATTTATGTTCAGATAAAAAGTTGTTTTTTCATACTTGTGAACTCCTGAAGATTTAATCTTGCATATAAGTCTAATATTCATTTAGTTACAATTAGGGCTTCTCCTAGGATTTGGGGTACAGGGTCTACTAATTGTAAGTCTGCAATTTGATAACAGATTCACATGAAGTTTAACCAAAGCTAAAAAAAAAAACATGAGCGGGAAGTGGGGAGGGGGAACTGTTAAATTAATTTTATTACAATATTCAATATTTATAATATTTGAATAAAGTTCAATGAAAATTGAAGATTTTGTTTGATTTTTTAAAAATATATGAATTAAATAAAATCAGTATAAAAAGCTCCCCTTCTTTTTATTTAAATTCTCATATTTGTTATTACTAATTTCTTCCTTACATCAATATCACACTGGTATATGAGAGCAATGTTAATTTATCATATTCCAGCACTAAATTTTAAAGTGTAAATAACAGAGCTGATGCTAGAGTCATTAAAGAAAACATCATACAAAATTTCAGGTTATATCTTGGCAAGTAAACAACATTTCAACAAGATCTTCAGTCCCAAAGATTTCACTTTCTATAGTGAGTAGATAGTACACAACATATTTGATTGACAGGCAGTATGTTGCCTTGACAACGAACTAGATATATCTAGTTCATCCAGTTCAATCTGGCTTTGTAACCAGGCAGTACAGTACTTGTGTAGTTTCTGTTTTTGGAAGGGTGTTTATTACTAGAGCATGTGGACCTTTAACTAAATAAATGTTCAGTAGTGAACCTGATATGTGAATAAATTTTGTCTGATGAAGTTCTGGAAAGTGTTCACTTTCATAATTTGGCGGTAAGTTTACTCAGACTTCGTTTTGCGACTGCATGAGTTTTGTGCCAAAAGAAGGTCATTCTTTTCAATGCCGTCTAGGAAGAGGCAAAAAGACGTTAGTATGCAACAAAAAATGATTTTTTAAAGATTTTTGCTCCACATTTCTCATAAAGCATGACCTGTCCGTTGGACAGCCAACCCTGCAACTTCACCTGTCCGAACTGAATTTTCATAAAGCATGACCTGTCCGTTGGACAGCCAACCCTGCAACTTCACCTGTCCGAACTGAATTTTCACCTGTCCCGGACAGGCGGACAGGCGCTAATGTCGAGCCCTGCCCTGCAGAACATACCGTTTAATAAAAAGATACAATGTATACAATTTAATCGTACAGTATGCCTACAAGTATTTACATTGTATTAAAGTAGACTTACCTTTTAACAATAAAGCACAGCACGTACATCTCAGTGGGAGAGCTGACAGACAGCCCAATCGTCTCATGACGTCGCCGCATGCTTTCGTAGCGTGCATTCGTCGCGTGTTGGATGTCATGTGATATTTGGAAGCCAATAAAAATTGCACATTCTGTTACAGGTAAAAAAAGACTGTAAAATCGTCTTCCTCGTTCTGGGGGTAACGCAATAAGCAGCCACATACACAAATTTGGAGTTTATTTAAAAATTGACCATATATCAACTTCATCGCTGGTGGCCCGACGGTGGGCCACCGGTGGCTAGCAACGGAAAGTAGTGCTCTTTCCGTCGTCGGCCCGCCAACTACACATCGCTAATGTATAGACGGCGGGCCAACAGCGGCCAGCTAGGGACGTATCGACGTTATACGCGTAGCTCGAAATCGACGTCGGGCCGACGACGTCATGCTATCTGGGATGGTTCACGCAGAACAGACCGTATATAGAACAGACCGTAAATAGAAGTCACAGGCCGCGGCTCTGTCAGTTGTAACGCCGTTATTGTTATCGGCGGCTATCCTAAATGAGGAAGACACAATGAAAAATCAAGATATTATCTCGAAGGGAAATGTGCCCGTCACTTCTATTCATGTCCATTGAGCAATTTAGGACCATTTAACGATTACCTGGCTCACACGTGAATTCATGACAATTTATTGTATTTGAAAATCGAAGACAAGATTTTAAGTTAAAATATATTAAGATGCAGAAAAAATCACAATGATGTCATTGTAATCTTTTCTTATTTGGTCTCATTGATGAGACTTTGTCACATTGATGAGACTTGAATGTATTTTTTGAGATAATAAAAATGATTGGTTTTGTTCACTGGTCATGATTTCATGTCAAATATATACAAAAAACATTTGGTATGTGTTTTGTGACTATTGCAATTCACTTGCAATTCACTATGCTTTACATGTGTTGCGATTGGTGGAGGACTTGTAGATAATTCCTGATAAAATATCCCTGTCTTGATGTAATATTTTCATTAGTCTTTAAGATAATTAAGAGACAAAATTTCAGTCTCATGTAGCGATTTGGAGTGAGTGCAGAAAAATCACCTGCCAGACCAGGGATTTGAACCCGGGACCTCTTGCTAACAGGGCGAGTGCTCTACCGCCTGAGCTATCCGGCCGGTTCTACCCTGTATCTGGCACTACACTCCTCCCCCCCAAATGCCGAATGGCACGAGCCCTACGGTAAAGTCTTGAAAATTTCATCATTCTTAAAAATTTCGTCGGCAGACGATTTTCCGCCAACGTAATTTTTTTCACTTTGAAAACTTCGTCAACCTTGAAAATCAGGTACTCGATAATTTTTGAAAAGTTCGTCACCTAATATGGTCGCTTTGTCCAGCTCAACCCTGAAGTTAATGCGTCAGTTGATTCAGGATATCGTTGCCGATAACACTCTCAATGGGAGATAGGAACAATAGTGGGCCCATGCGAGCGGCTACCCACAATATAGATTGTTTACGCGTGAATTTCCGTTCTCAAATGCGGGAATGTCGACCTTTTGTCTTTAGTGTCATTACTATTACCTGGCTCAAGGTGCGTTATCAAGCCGGTAAATAGAAGTCACAGGCTGCGGCTCTGTCAGTTGTAACGCCGTTATTGTTATCGGCGGCTATCCTAAATGAGGAAGACACAATGAAAAATCAAGATATTATCTCGAAGGGAAATGTGCCCGTCACTTCTATTCATGTCCATTGAGCAATTTAGGACCATGTAACGATTACCTGGCTCATACATGGAGATCATTCGCAATGCGAGAATCGTTCGCGTAATATCATCAACAGATCGTTCACGATCCAAACGAGACAAGAAGATAATTTTCATATTTGTAGCAGACTCCGTTCGCGTAAGATCATCAGCAGGAGATCGTTTGCGCTCCAAGAGAGATGAAAAGGCAATCTTCGTATCTTCAGTGGGAGATCGTTCACGATGTAGGCAAGAATAAAATGCACTTTTCTTATTAGTTCAAGGGAACTTCGTTCGTGGAAGATCGTCAGAGGGAGATCGTTCGCAATCCGAGCGAGACGAAAAGGCAATTTTCGTATCATTGGGATCATCGGGAGATCGTTCGCGACGTAAGCAAGAATGAAATGCAGTTTTCATATTAGTTCAAGGGATTTAAGGAACTTCATTCGAGCATGGACCTAATGAGAGAAGGACGTGAAACGCGGCATCTTCCTTTGAAGCTATGTGTGTTTGGGTAAACATTCGTGCATTGTCTCAGATAAGCTGTTTTGATAGCTCCAAGGGAGCCTGAACAACTTATAATCAAGGTAGAGCGCGCTGTGCCTCATTGAAATTCTTTTGTTCTATTGCATGGATAACGCAATTTCTCGCGGTCCCTCGTGGTTGCTATGATACAGCATTGCCTCCATCTTGTAATTTCTAGCACATACACTTGCGTCAACAAGTGGAAATTTGTTTCGGGTTTTCAGTTTCTTTTTCCTGTTACCTAATGAAAACGGGTTCTGGCCTTTGTCTATACTTGTTATCATTTTCAAGATTGTATTGATATATGTCGAACTGATATATAACTGGTTTAAAAGCATGTTGTCTAATAAAGCCAGGTAGGTGCTATCCAAACGCATCTGATAACAAGATAATGCAATGTAGCAAGCCAATTACAGAGGTGAGACTTAAATCACAAATGTGATCCAGATCCACTTTTATGACCATTACCCAAGTAAATATATTCATGAAGTTTGCATGTGTACATGTCCACAGCTATACCTGAATTAAAAGACCAATGAGGGTGATTGTCAATCTTCTCTTTGCTGTTTAGGGACTCCAATTTAAAGATGAAAAACTATTTATTATCATTCTCAAAGTGGAGCAGACCGTAGCCAGTAATGTGTAAATATATATGTACTTCAGAGCAGTCTTAATGTCAACTTTGATAAAAGAATTTTAAAAGGCCCACAGGTGCGTTTTTGTGCGTAAGGAATGCGTGTGTGGTGCCATATTGCATGAGAGTCCATATTGAAAGTTAAAAAAAAATAATTATCATTCTCAGACAGGAGCAGACTGTAGCCGGTAATGTGTAAATACAGACTTGACATTTAATATGGAATATTTTTTTCCAAATAATTTTTCATCAGGTTTTTCCTATTTTGCAGACTGATATATGAAAATAAGGATTAAAATCGTGTTTTGATATATTTTAATTATCTGTTTGGTGTCATTGTGACATCAGTTCATTAATGGAATTAGCCAGAGAAGCAAACAAAAACACGTTGCCTATTCTATGTCATACGACAACCATTAAAAGGGATATTTTAGATCTCCATATTTTCCAAATTATTGTCTGTAAAACAGTTACACGCTCCACAAGGTACCCTCATGTCAGTGTCTAGTCACAGTAACGGTGGCTGTTACGCCTGACTTCTTCTGGCTGCTAGCAGCGCTCTCAAGTTGCAAGGCATTCAATGGGATAGGTTTTTAAAGTTCAATCATGGAATAGCATTCCAGGCATCGGTCAAAATCTGCCCAATTTGGTCCAGTTTTGTTGTAAGATATGTAGGCCATTGATTCGGAGAGTAATGGCCTACCCACATATTGTCTATGTGGTTCAAATATGGCGATTTTGATGACCAAGGTAGCTGCCCATTCCCTTGGTTCTGTAAGTAAACTGCTATTAAAATTACTCTGTGTGGACCGGCAATCTCACCGTGCAGCCTTAAAGTGTTCCTTAGTTGTCCCCTATCAAATGATAGCCATGTGGTTCCCAGATTATTTCTTTATTCGATCTGGTTCAGGTTTTCGTCGATGACTACCATTGGTGTTTTGGCACCAATGTGGTATCCACTCCAAATACTGACACTGTTAATGACCTTAGTCACTTTAGACGGGGCACACGCTTCGTTGTTGGCCTCTTCTGGATGTCTGTAAACTCTGTTTTGACTGTTGAGCGGTACAGGTGAAATCTGACCTCAATAAAGAAAGCCACGAGATTTCAGTGTTCAACCCAGAAACAGTAAGGTCCCCAATTCAATAAAGAAACATACAACGATGTTTTGCTGTTTACAGTGGGTTCCTCGGAGGTCGTCTGGTATTCTAACCTGCTAAAACCAGTTTGGTGTTCGCTAAGGGCCTTGAAAAATGCGTTTTGGTGGTAATTTACCACTCATTCTGAACAGACTTGGTGGTTTTTGTTTAGTTGCAACAGCTTATCCCGAAGGACAGTGGGTCCTGTACCCATGGTAAGATTTCAATACATTGGGTGTGGCCTCTGTGTAGGTACATCAGTCTGGGCATTACTCTGTAAAAGTGTGCGGACAGTTTCGGTTGGCGCAATTATTTGTCTGGAATTGCCTGTCTTTTTCGCACCATTTTGCCACAGATTAACAAATTTGTAAAGCACTGCTTAGCTCATTTTACACACTGCGAACCCGACCACTTGTATGCAAAATTTCAAATTCTTCTATGCAGTAGTTGCCGACATATGGATACTTTTTTGACAGAACCATGCTTTGCCAAAGCCAAGCTTTGACCTGCCCAAATGAGCACCACCCAATTAAATCACTGCATATTACATTCTGCAGCAGCGCAACAAACCTGGTAATTAGTTAATTGGTAGCGACACACCTGACTACATACTTCTCCATTCACATATCTTATATGAGATCAGAGTTTGTGAAAAAAAATACGCATTTTCACCTAGGCATTCATTCGAAACTGAAATATTCCATATTAAATGTCAAGTCTGTATATATATACTTCAGAGCAGTGTTAATGTCAACTTTGATAAAAGAATATTAAAAGACCCACAGGTGCGTTTTTGTGGGTCACGAATGCGTGTGTGGTGCCCTATTGCAACGAGAGCCCATATTGAAAGTTAAAAAAAAAAAAAATTATCATTCTCAGACAGGAGTAGACCGTAGCCGGTAATGTGGAAATATATATATACTTCAGAGCAGTGTTAATGTCAACTTTGATAAAAGAATATTAAAAGACCCACAAGTGCGTTTTTGTGGGTCACGAATGCGTGTGTGGTGCCATATTGCAATGAGAGCCCATATTGAAAGTTAAAAAAATAATTATTATCATTCTCAGACTGGAGCCACCCTGAGCTTCAGAGATAACTTGGCACTAACCTCTTCACTATTAGCTTATCTTCATCGTGTCAAGTTACCTCTGACGAAAATAGTTTGACCTAGTTTATATAAGCCAATCGAATCCATGTTTCAAAATTTTTCACCAAAGTTTGGTGAAAACGCTGATTGGTTGACCGTCAATCGGCAATCCTCGGCTGATTCCGCAAGCTCCATACTAACAACATAGTTATTGTCGAGTGCGGAGACATCCGAGTAGTTCCGAGTGCATAACCGTACACAAAGAAAGCATGGAGTATATCGGAATGGAAACCAGAGCAGTTTGATGCCCTGCATAATTATCTACTGAGGGATGATGTATTTTGCGTGCTGCCCACAGGTTACGGCAAGTCCCTGATATTCAGCCTTATCTTTGATTGGTCCGGATTTGAACAAAGCGCGCTTTGACTCGTTCGCGTTCATTGGCTAGATCGTTCAATGAGTCATTGAGTGCGGGCTTTAAATTTGATTGGCGGGCGGCGGAGGCAATCGAATGTGGTCAGAGGTAACTTGACACGATGAAGATAGGCTATAGTGAAGAGGTTAGTGTCAAGTTGTCTCTGAAGCTCAGGGTGACTGGAGCAGACCGTAGCCGGTAATGTGTAAATATACATATACTTTAGAACAGTTTTAATGTCAACTTTGATAAAAGAATACGGTAATGTGCCATGAATTTCGAACAGTAGAAAATAATTAAATTTTGGAAAAGATCGTTCTTGCCGAAATTCATGAAATGGAGGTGCTCAGAACTTCAGAAAGTTGGAATTTCATGGAATTCTGTCAATTTTGACTGGAGGTTGTCTGTTCGTCGCTAGGCTTTCTGTTATCTTCTCCCGATGATCTATTTAGAGTTACCATAATGTATGATGTGTGAGTGTCGGTAATTGCGACCAAAGGTATACACGTACTTTCACCCGATCACTGTGTACGGCCCATAGATAGAGCGATACTGTTGTCTAGGGCCGCAAAACAGCATCGTTATCAGTAGTGTCGTTTTTCAAAAGCGATTCTGGCAGCCAGAAACTAGTGTCGTTTTTCAAAAACGATCCTGGCGCTCAGAACGGGAGTGGACGGAGGGAGAGATGGCCGACGATTAGCGTCTGCCACGGCCAGATAACCTTTACTATGGAAGCTTAGTGTTACTGTTGCTCCTTTCCGTGCACTGAAACCGAGACGACAGCCGATCAGTGTCTATGGCGCACGTGCAGGTAGCCTTCATCTGCGATGAGTGTCTTCTGTGACCAGGTTCGTTGCCTTTACCGTTTAAGTCGGGCGTGCTTTACGCGCGAATGCGTCCTCATCTCGCCGTTCGCGGGTCGGTGTCTCCCACGCATACGTAGCCTTCCCTGCAGAAGCCGGCCTCGGCACTACGGCCTCTCCTCCGTGGAGCAGGATATGGTTTGCTGGTTTGCGACAGGGGCGTAACCAGGCATACGCATGGATACACTGTGCGTATATAATTTTTTGGCCAACAATGATATTATTCTCTATAAATCTAGTTTACTTTTCAAGGAATATTATCGAAAATCCCCTTCGATTATAAGTTAACGTCACCTGAATGTACAAATTCTCTGTATAATTTATATATGCACCATTGTTCTGACACCCTTCTCGTTTGCTTTCACAAAACTGAGGTAAACAATACTAGTTACCATCTGAAGTCCGATCTTAATCGTCCATCTAGCTGGAACTTGCTTTACCTCTTAATTAGAGGGTAAAGTGCCCTTCAGCTCACAGGTAGCTTTTGTCTTGAGTGTATCGAACGCAATATTTATCTCAGACAAAAATCTACCTGTATGTTATTTTCAAAGAGCTGCTCCAGCAGACCTGGGGGCACTAGATAAATCTGATCATCGGGCTAAACAAGGAGCCAGAGAAACAAAGGAAGATTGATTTTTCCTGCAAAGTTTCAAAGAATTTTGACACGGACTTGATCCAGCTTAACCCTCCAAACTAACGGGGTGGCATGGGCAATTTTTACAAATTTTACAAACAATTAAACTTAGATATATTACAATTTTATCCTTTAACTCATTGTCCCCTGCAGTGACTGCTGCACGATCCCCTACAGCCATTAACACCAAATCTGGCCACCACCATGTGGTGGCACCACTGTCAGCACTCTCCTATATCCCTGAGGAAATTCAATGGCCTTTTTCTAGGTCTGTTGTTTTGTTTGTTCCAAATTTTCAGGGTTCTTAAGGCATGAAATTGGTATAATATGAAAATCTTTATAACTGGACATATTCAAAATATTGTTATTTATTGAATGGGGAAGATCAAGTCCAAATTATTTGGTCTATAAAAATTGAACAATGAATATAAGTTCAACAACTGTTTATAAATATATAAAATATACATCATAATACTTCTTAAGATTATATCAACAGGTACAAAAAAAGACAAAATTCTACAAAATATAATTAAAAGATGAGCATCAGATTACAAAAAAGTATATTTATTATCTATATTATGCAGTTGTGATAAGATAAGCATCAACTTAAAAATACTACGGTAAAGTCTTGAAAATTTCGTCGTTCTTGAAAATTTCGTCGGCAGACGATTTTCCGCCGAGGTAATTTTTTTCCCCTTGAAAACTTCGTCGACCTTGAAAATGAGGTACTCAATAATTTTTGAAAAGTTCGTCACCAAATATGGCCGCGTTGTCCAGCTCAAACATGAAGGTAATGCGTCAGTTGATTCAAGACAATGATACGATCAGGATATCATTGCCGATAACACTCTCAATGGGAGATAGGNTATTATTATTATATATATAATATTTGTAATATTAAAAACCTGAAAGTCATTACCTTCCGAAATTTCACGAAATTTTAACTTATTGTTTTCGTCTGATTAATTCCACAGTATGCCTCCTCTATTCTGATTGGTTAATCATTGATTATGTCATCGTTCAATATCATTTTGGCGATGACGTCAGCGGTTAACATTGCGTTTTATCAGACCTCGTATTCCATTATAATTTTCAAATATGTTATATCTTGTTAAATGGTATTTTCTCTAGGAACCCTCCCAGGGACCGCATTCAGTTTCAACTGCCATGGTTTAATACAAACAACAAACTGCATATATCAGAAAAATCTGCCAGAGATAGGATTACGTGAGTTTACTCATATCACTCCATCTTTCTCCATGTTTTTCCCGTATTTTACATAACTTCGTCCTTACGTTCAAACTGCAATCTGAAAACATTAGCCATACAATTAATAAATTAACAAAATTGAACGGCATACATGTAGTGTACCTGTAATGGATCTATCGGTATTTAGATCTAAAAATAAGTGGATCTGTAGGTATTCGGATTTATAAGTGCGTGGGTTTATGTGGACGTCGTATGTATATCTATAAATCTAAAAAGATGTTTTTTTTTCAGTTTTTCTATTATGTATCTATCGATAACGGGAGCATAGGGACGTGTAATATTTTCGGACTAAATTTTATCCGTGTGTCCCCCTGACTGAGATGACAAGTTGCCGCCATTTTTTGACCTGATGTGACCTGTTTTCAGACCGCAGCAAGTAATATAATATAATATAATATAATATAATATAATATAATATAATATAATATAATAACTTTCAAGACCTTCGATAATGATCTTCAAGAGAATTGATCGATACCTGTGGAATTTCCGCTCTGCTGTAAAAGCAAACCGAAACCGCATTTGCTAGTTCTACGTACTTGGCGCGGGATTTCCAGTGCTATTTTTGCTCATTATTTCCGGAAGAGGTGTGTATTTGAAAAGGTTAAAATTCACTGATAGAAGACGATAAATATAGTAAAGGCCTACAAGGAAAACAAAGAAACAAGTAAGGTAAATGTAGTATGTGTCCATTAATAACTTAAGTTTGAAAATCCTGCATCGCTATCCAGTAGTGTTAGTACAGAGTGTTAATAGCAGACACATGTGACACCCAAGGTAATATATCGATATTTGTGCAACTTCCTCTCTGCTGCAAAAGCAAACCGAATCTGCATTTGCTGGTTCTACTTACTTGGCGATTGGATTCTCCTTTGTGTCATTTTTGATCAGTGTTTCCGGAGAAGGGGAGTATTTGAAAAGGTAATGAATTGTTGATAGAGGCCCATAACGATAAGCTTACAGGAAAAACAATTTTGCAAACAAAATGTAGAATACATGTTAGTTTACAAGAGTGTTTCCCGGAAGAACGACAATTTAATGACCAGCTTTGTTAAATGATCGATTGGGTTTGATTTAATGGCAGTAGAGCTTGAAACTCAATCCTCGATATCAAGTAGGGGAGGGTGAGGCTAGTCCGCCCTCGGGGCAAGTCCGCACACCCCCCATATCTCGAAAGTGAAACGATGAATCACACCCTCCGCCAATTTTAGGAGTCACATTGTATGTGGAAGCTGTGTTTTCATTGGTGCTGTCGTCTTTAACATTAGTTATATTTTTGAAAGTTACCATAGGCAAACAATACTGAGGAATCGTTAAAGAGTGGCTGCTTAAGTTGCTGCTGTTACTCGGTCTTACTGATTAAAATGCACAATGTTGGACAAAAGCACATTTTCTTATGGATTCTAGTATGTGTGTGGACTTGCCCCGGGCTTTTTAAAACTTAATTTACTCTCATATAATTTACAGTGGACGCCTGATACTTATCCATAAGAAAGGCATTTAAATAACCTCCCTTCTGACAAATTTCTAGGAGCCTGACGATAATAGTATGTCTCTCATGCGAATTTTTATGAAAATGGTGCGGACAAGCCCCACCCTCCCCTAGTGTCAGTACAGTGGGTTAACATCAGAAACTTTGTGTGGATATGTACAATATAGTTTCTCATGCATCCAAACTATTTTAAGCACCTATTTTAAATGTGATATTTATGAATGTGAATGTTACACTTATATTAAATTTACTTTATCGCCATGTATATTAACTGAACAGACTGCTAATCTATCTTGTCAACTTTCTGTATGTGTGAGGCCCGAATTCTTATCATAGTCGTGTGTGCTCGACGATAGCGGAGTAATAAAACTGTAGGTCGCATTGTAAAGTAGGACAGACATCCATTAGATAAAGATGATAAACTGTATACATGTACCAGTACAAACTTGTACATTGTATTCATAGCTTTCTGCTTGTCTTTGCAGTAAAAATTGTGTACACAGCAATGATGGACGCAGTGGGGGTAGAGGGGGGCACAGTGGGGGACGGAGTGGGCTTAGGGGAGACAGTGGGGGGAGGACACAGTGGGGGTAGGGGGACACAGTGGGGTTAAGGGGACACAGAGGGGAAAAGGGGACGCAGTGAGGCTAGGGGGACACAGTGGGGGAAGGGGGGCACAGTGGGGGAAGGGAGACGAAGTGGGGGAGGGGCACAGTGAGGATAGCACAGCAGGGAGGGCATGGTGACTGAAGGACAAAGTGGAGCACAGTAGGAGAGGGGGTCACAGTGTTAGTTTTTCTGATAGCTCTTCTCTCATATTTTTCCCTCCCCAACCAAACCATAATAAGATGAGTACATGTATAACGTGGGAGAACCTAGCGATTCGTTCTCAAGCGCCTCGCATGCAATGTGGTCAAATTGCCTCGTTGACATCACCCCCTGTTACATTGTATGTACCTTTACATATACATATGAGATGAATGCCCTAAACTTACATAATTTAGAAACCTTAATTCAAGCGTGGGCTCGAAATAAGACATTACGTTTTAGAATTACTTAGTGGATAACGCGATCCGAAGATTCCACGATTCGTGTCAGATTTACGTAAGGTCGCGCAAAGAAAACCCAAGTCCACATAATGACCAGTTTAATGGTTTATTGGTTGACTCTGTCTAACTACATCATCTACGTGAAATTTCCAAGCTCTAGGCCGTCTCCCATGGCTCCGTCGAGCGGTCTCCTTCGAGTTTTCTTCAGTCTGAACCCCCGATCTTAATTGTAGACGTCTTTTATACATATTTGTTATCTATAGGTGGATTNTTTCCAAGCTCTAGGCCGTCTCCCATGGCTCCGTCGAGCGGTCTCCTTCGAGTTTTCTTCAGTCTGAACCCCCGATCTTAATTGTAGACGTCTTTTATACATATTTGTTATCTATAGGTGGATTCGGTGCTGCATTATTTGGCGGTTCATACTAATTTTAATTATTCAAATTGCACACGTCCACTTAAGTAACATAATTACAGGTAAGGTCATAAACTAGTCGAGTGCACAAGCAATCGACTCTAATCAAATTAATTAAAACGTCTGGGAATTATATTTGTGAACTCTACACGCCTTCCCTTTTTACCAGAAAAAAAAATACATTTTTTTAAAAATTTATCACGTTGGAGACATTCACTCTACATTATATTTACAACATATATACAAAGCAAAACACGTTAATAAAAGAACACCTTACAGACAGGCCCGGAGGAAAACCAGGAAACCGGGCAATTGAGCGCCTTATATTTTAAAGTCTTTAAAATTCATTTGAGTCTTTTAGTGTTTAGTCTTTCAATGGAATCATCGGCAAAACGGCGGGGTCCACCACTCTCGGCTGTAGAGTTACTTGGGTTCCAGGGCGCAGGACTGATAGGTCTAATGGATCGAAGCGCTGGAAACCCTCAGCCTTGGATGCGGGGCAGGCGGTGGGTCGGAGGCGATGACACAGGCACGGCAATGCAGGGACCATTCACTGTCACCTGAAACGAGACACAAGGGAAAATAAACTTTCTTCGTTATAATAAAGTTACATCGTCTTTTTTTCATACTTAAACCCCCCTCCAGTTTATCTACGTTCAACATGCATATACCATTACTCCCTTTTTTTAAATATGCATATACCGTATAAGCATTAATTCTAGGGAAAACATTCCCAATACATTTATTCCAGGAAAACAATTCCAATCACAAGCTCGCCACAATAATAAAATTGATAATAAACAAAGTCAATCAGGACTAATATGAAGAGGAAAAACACCACCTATCATCCCAGACAACAGGAAAACCCACAGTTAGACCTAATCAAGCTACCAGCACCACGACCGTATCAAGCTACCAGCGCCGTCTCGGCCTGCCTCATCAGCAACACATGGCCATATGCTGCAGATAAAACTGTGTGAGCTACCAGTGCCGTCATGGTCTGACTGCCAGCAATATCCGGCCCATATTGCAAGCAAAACTCTGTATGTTTCTGAAGTCACAGAACACCCGTCGTATCGATCATCATGGCTGGTTACTCAAACGACAGCAAGATATTAGCAATAAAAAATCTCTACCCAGTTCCCACAGAACACCCGTTCTGCTACCTAACCCTTCGTTGGGCAGGCATCAACATGAAAATAATACCTGGTCTAAAATACCAGTCCCGGCACTCCAACGTGGAGCATGGTACCCTTAAAGAAAATATCTGGTCTAACTTGCATTTATCCATCGGTGGACCTAAATTAACAAGCAGCCCTTACGTCTCTAGGAACTTACCAGAATTTTTTCATTCCCATACGGGAGCAGGGAACCATTTTAAATAAATAATAAAACATCTGGTCTCACTTGCATTTATCCATTTGCGGACCTAAATTAACAAGCAGTCCTTACGTCGCTAGGAACTTACCAGATCTTCCGCTCTTATTAACTTAGAGCAGGATAACCTTAAAAATTAAAATACTGGGTCTCCAACCCCACTTCGAGGTAAACTAGCCTGTTTTCACCACGCCATATGAGCCTCCTTCCTTCATTACCCGTCACGACGTTTAATTGTCACTCTCGCATATTAGAAAAGCCCAAAAGTACACCTGTCGCGTGTCTGTCTGTCTGTGTGTCCGTTTTCTTAATTACTGTTTGCCTACCCACGTGCCTTGCCTAAACCAGTTCGGTCCGGTTTATTTCGACACCCGTTTTAATATTCCCATTATAGACCAAAGCATTGATATTGCCTCTATATACAAATTTGCCTAAGAACACGTTCCTTATCACCACGAATGCCGCTTCTTATCTATGTTACCAAATTCTGATGTAATCTCCAACTATTACATGTAATTCGATCGGCGCAATTAGCAAACACTTAAAGTTCCTTATCTTACCGCTTGCCTCTGTCGGCCCTTGCGCGACAGTATCGGCAGTTATAATAAATAGCACAATAGCCTGTATACCTCTGAACGTTACAAATTTAAAAATCCGATCAAGACCATATCAACGTAACCCTTATTTTACTACGAAGAAATTTCGTCAATCACCGAATCAACGCAACAATAACCCGAAAACATGCTAAAATACAACAACGACACCAAAAGACAATATATTACTACCAACAACGCAAAACTTATCTTAATTTTTCCGCTACGCAATCCTGAATATATCGAGAAAAATAAGCTTTCTACGACTGCCACGTTACAACAGTGCGTAGCTTGGAATATAAATAACAGCGCCGTTTACTGCAACAAATTAAAACTTCAGAGAAGAATTTCATCAGCTGTGTTATGTTATAAGAACAGTGTAATTTTTTTTTCTTCGATCAACAGCTAAATATTAAAATTGTTTACTTCCAAAATTAAAACGTCTGGGAATTATATTTGTGAACTCTACACCCCCCTTCCCAGAAAGGTCCTGGGTCCACCATTGGTACTGTACCTATTATTGTGTATAAACTATTAGAATACACATTATAACGTTTGTTTCAGCCCACTAGCCGCAATGCCGATACTTGATAACAAGGCGTACCGGAAACAACTCCGTACGTGGATTGGTGACCCGGCCTTGACATTTGACCTCCTGTACAGCGCCACCAGAGACGGCTGCAGTGGTCAGGCTTTCCATTCGAAGTGCAACAACCAAGGTCCGACTGTTACTGTTGGTCAGAACAGCGCTGGTTACGTCATAGGGGGATACACAAGCATCGCGTGGACATCAAGCGGATATTATTTTAATGATGACCGTGCATTTTTGTTCCAGCTCTTACCAAAAATGGTAAAGTTTGTTCGCAATGGGAACGGGAATGATGTTTATGACAACACTTCATTTGGCCCCACGTTTGGAGGTGGGAACGATCTGCTGTTCTTTTACAATTCATACAATAAGTCTGGTGCTTATTTCAACACAAATGGTTACTGTAAGATCGGTAACAGTTATGATGCCAATGGTTACAACGCCCAAACATTCACTGGCAACAACAACGCTTATCTCGACATTGAAGTGTACGCTGTAAAACGTAAGAGCCATTGTTCCTGACAACTGTATAATAGCCAACGATTTCATTCCTAGTTTTAAATGATTTTTTTCTCATTACTGAGTGAAATATTAGAGAAAGTAAACAAAATTGCGAAGTTTTTAAGTGAGTGTTTGTAAAGAATAAAAAGTATGAACTATTATATGTGCCATTTTATTTACATTACGCGACAATTAATACCTGGAGTTCCTTTCAATATTAAATGATATAAATAGACATGGTACCTTTTTACGGCCCAACTAATAAATATTTGTACAACATTAGATATATCTCTACAGGAAATTTTTCTCTAATTATCGTTATTATTTTACAGAGGGAAATCTGGAAGATGAATTATATAGGAAAGATAAACCGTGGCGCAAAACCGACATTAATGACTGGAGTAACAAGGTACATGTAGCTCTTTGACGTGTCTCAATGAAAAATGGAATAAGTAATGCTATGTCTTTAACAAGCCTTCATTCTTACTTATCGTTGTAGTATACTCCGGTCCACTGTTTTTGTGTTAATAACATAGTAAAATTATTTATCAAATTCCGAAGGAATTAATCTTTAAGTTTTTTTTTTATTTTTTTGAGACATACTCAATTATTTATCAAATTTTATAATATTCTTACTACTATTGACTCTTATAGACCAAAAATGGCACCACGGAGAGCTCTGCATTCTGCCACCGTGGCGCCACCTTCACATTTGTAATTTGATTTAGGAAACTATAGCAAGCAGGAGCATCCACAAAAAAATGAATTTTATGAAATTTAACATTGGAAAAAAGGCACATTTGGGGGTAATGTGTAGCTGTTTAACTGTTTTTACCTTTTTTTCTCAGACTAAAGACAAAATTTTTGATGAATTGGTGTCGTACTCCACTCCAAGCCCAGCCAAAGTCCCCGCCGCACGCCTCCTCCTGGTGGGCAGTGTGGGGGCGGGGAAATCCAGTTTCTTTAACACCGTGCGCTCTGTGTGGAAAGGCAAAGTACGCAGCCAGGCGGCGACCGGAACAGCACCCCATAGCCTCACAACCAAGGTATGTACTTGCATGATATCTGTTTTCCATTGGTATATGCATGGGGTGCATACGAAAAGCAGGCTAAAAAGGTATTCAATGTACAGATATTTACAATTTATCAATATGTTTTTTTAAAGGAAAAATCCAGGCACAGGTTCGCTTCTTTTTTTCCTCTTTCTTTCTTCCTTTCTTTCTTCCTTATTGAGTGAATGTTATTAGTCATGCAGAAGAATAAGAATGATGAATATGTAAAACTCTGAAGCCTGGAGAAAAGCTGGAGCAAATGTGACATTAAAGCAAGAAGCTATCTGGGAACAGGTGGAAATCCAACACTAAACAAGAAAGGAGGCCTCGGGTGTTAACCTCTCGCAAATGTGGGACGGGGCACTAATTCTATTGGAGACTTCCTAGCCGCATTACAATAGATCTGTTGACCATTCCATCCAGGTCATTAACCAAGTGAAAGCTACGTGTATCAAAGTTGATGAACTCAGGCCTACCAAACTACTCGGCACATAAGGATCCTGAATTAACCGGTATACCGGACCACACTACCCGTTTTCAAGGTGTGTGTCAGATCGCATTTCGGAGTATCAGTCAGAACACCGACAGGATGAGCCCGCGGTCGTCCTACAAACTTTGTTCTGGAGTATGATACTCCGAAATGCGATCTGAAACACACCTTGAAAATGGGTAGTGTGGTCCGAAATGCCGGTTAATTCAGGATCCTTATGTGCCGAGTCTGGTAGTTGGGTAGGCCTGGAGTTGCTTAATGTAAGTTGCAATGTCAGAGTTATTAATTTTTATCTTTCTTTCTTATTGTTGTTGTTGTTGCTCTTCTTAAAGTATCGTGTGTATGCGATCCAAGGAGGCCACCAGACACCTGCGTTCCGTCTGTGTGACACCATGGGTCTGGAAGAGGACCAGGGACTAGATGTGGTCGACATGTCCTATGTGCTGGATGGTCACGTGCCGAATCATTTCCAGGTCAGTGACGTATTAATTAGCTCCTGGAGTCGTAGAGGTCCAGAGTCACAGGGAAGACAGAGGTGTTCTGATGGTAGAGGCCGGTGTCTAACACCCTGGCGAATATACTGTATCAGTCAATTGTTAATTATCCCATACTAAGACTACAGTGATGGGATATACAACGTTAGGCTAACGAAGATGATTCAACACTCTTTAAAATTTCCAAAAAAGATCACTCAGATAATAAATGTTTATTATGCTTAAATTCATTTTTTATTTGAGTTTACCTTAATTTCACTTTGCATTAATGGTTCGTGATTTCTTTGTATCTTTGTTTAACGAAAAGTCTCTTACAATTTTAGTCAAATGTAGTAATTTAATAACGTGCAATTATGTTTACATAAAATAAACATTTTTTATTAAATTTATCTCCAGTTTAACCCGGCTGTGCGTATCACACGTAAATCTCCTGGTTTTGTGAAGGATCCTGGTTTGGCTGACGTCATTCACTGCGTAGCACTTGTCATAGATGGCAGCACATACAAGGTCATGCCACCCAAGGTCAAGGACAGACTGCTGGCTATACGAACTCTGGCACGTGGCAGAGGTAATTTCTATATTTCTGTAACTGAAATTTAAAAGTCGATTATTTTTGCTTTTATATTTAATTAATTGCATGACAGATGTGGAGCGGTGGCGCGATTTCGAATAAGTTTTTAAACCTAAATAACCCTTAGCAAAATGAAAAGTTTGCAGCAAACTTGCAAAAAATTTGCAGCAAATTTGCCGCAAACCAAATAGTTTGCAAGAAACTGTTTGCAGGTTGTTGCAAGAAAAATCACAGTTGTTGCAAATTTGCTGCAAATTTGTAGGAAGATTAAAAGTTTGCAGGTAGTTCGCAAGAAAACTATCATTTTCTAGCGAATTCGCAGCAAATTTGCAAGAAAGCTTCTATTTTCTTGCAAATTTGCAGACAATTTGCAAGAAGACCCTCATTTACATAAAAGTTTGCTGGAAGTTTGCAAGAAAGACTATACACTGTTGCAAATTTGCAGCAAATTTGCAAGAAACTGCTCATTTACATAAAAGCCTGAAGAAAGTTTGCAAGGATAAATATACCCTGTTGCAAATTTGCAGAAAATTTGCAAGAAAACCTTCATTTACATAACATTTTGCAGGAAGTTTGCAAGAAAGACTAACATTGTTGCAAATGCAGTAAATTTGCAATAAACTCCTCATTTACATAAAGGTTTGCAAGAAACTCAGCTTTTATACACACCAAGTTAATTCATTTGCAAGAAATTGCAAAAAATTGTTTCATGTTTGCAGCAAATTTGCAAATTCTTTTTCATATAAAAGTTTGCCTGAGTTTTGCAAGAAAGTCCATACCTTTTTTTACTAACAAACAGTTAAATTAATGATGTTTGCACTGAGCATGGGTGTCAGGAAGTGCCATTTTCAAGCCAAAATATTAGTATTAAGTTTAAAAAAA
>NW_019774114.1:0-10063 GCF_001039355.2 Lingula anatina
GCTGGTAAACAAAGTAGTCTAAAGTAATATTGCATTAAAACTGACAACAAACCTGATTTGTAGACTATTATAATTATTATTATCTGTTTTATGACTGTATACAGATAAGCATTTGGCAATCACATCTGGTGATACACACATTTTTACATGCTGTAATGTAGAAAATCCTAATGAATCAATTGAAAATCTGTCTAGGTGTACTGATGATCTACAAGGGTGGTTGATAAGAAATAAGTTGAAAATCAATGATGGAAAATCTGAACTTTTAGTTGTAGCCCAGCCACATAATCAGAAAATATCAGAAAAAATTCCACATAATCAGAAAATATTAGAAAAAATTGAACTCAAAATTGGATCCATGCTAAGAATGTTGGTGTTTTTTTTTAGATAGAACACTTTCTATGAATAAGCAAATTGCTAGCATATGCAAGTCAGCGGTATATAACATTAGGAACATAGGCGTAATTCGTAATCACCTATCTGACTCTGCTGCAGCTACAGTTACAAGTAACATCTAGATTGGATTATTGTAATTCTATTTTATATGGTTGTCCAAAAAACCAGATTAAAAGACTACAGCATATTCAGAACATCTCAGCTAGATTGTTAACCCGTACATCCATGAGTTACCATATCACCCCAGTTTTAAAAAAGTTACATTGGCTACCTCTGCAAGCCAGGATTTTATTTTAATTTCTAGTCTTTGTTCATGATGCTTTTTACAAAGTTGCACCTATCTACTAAAGTGAATTAGACACTCACTATGTTCCTGCGATAAACCTGCGGTCTGTAGACAAATTGTTACTTAAGCCGGTAAAAATGCACCTAAAAACTTATCGTGACATTTCTTTTAAATCAGCAGGTCCAAAGGAATGGAATTTATTACCACTGGAAATTCGATCAATTGAGTCTACCAAACATTTAAAAAAAGAATTGAAGACATACCTATTCAGGAAATTTTTTGATTAATCGTCTTTTAAATTGATTTTATAAATTTTACAGTAATTGCATTTTTGCACTATAAGAAATAAGGCTGCTATACCTATAATCCTTTCTGTGTGCAGATAAGGCTGTTTTTTTTTTTATCTAGAATTGATTATTTTTTCTTAACAAATATATTTTAGTTATGTACTGTAAGTGCTTTTATGTGAGAATCCGTGTTTTACCTAGAATACTCTTATTTTTAATTTTTTATTTTTGTCGTTAAATTCTGTAATTTTTCTTTTATC
The DNA here is from genome assembly GCF_001039355.2 of Lingula anatina. The sequence goes on from NW_019774114.1 coordinate 1,230, forward strand.
TATTCCTAATAATTGATTTCTTAAGTAATTGTTTTATGTATATGTGAAGTCTTCTGAATGTGTTATAATGGATTTTTAGACTCAAAGTAAATTTATTATTATTATTATTATTATTATTATTATTATTATTATTATTATATTTAACAGTTTTGCTGCCTTGTTTTCACAATGCTTGTCATTCAGTTAAGCAGTGTCATTCTTTTTTAAACAAAAATCAAATGTCTCTTCTTTGAACTTTGTCTTGCTAATTAAACCTCTGCAGTTCATACACCCTATTTTAATGTTTGTCATATACATTACATAACATATAATGCAACATATATACAATGAGTCAAAGTTATGAGGAATCGAAGAAAATCATTTTGGTCAATTTACCACTGAACATGTATAACACCAGATAGAACTTTGCCTCACATTGTTTTCTCTTGTTGTGTTAAAAGAATGAGCATTTAAGTAACAACAATTGCTCTTTTATACTGGGAAGACCATGGAAATTGTGATTTCAACTGTTGCTAACTTTCTGTTTTATTATACATAGAGACCATTCAGAATGAGAAGAGCCGAGTGCTAGCCAGGCCATATGACCTAAATATGACCTACATGAAAGGACGACCGCTTAATCCTGTAATGGTCTCTCCACCTCTTACACGCCTCCCCACACATCGTCTCTGCAGGGCCACAGTAATTTAATCTCAGTTCAATTCAACCAGTTGCAGTTGCATTATGGGAATACATTGAGCATTGTGACAGCAACAGTTGCAGTTGCATTATGGGAATACATTGAACATTGTGACATCAACAATAGCAGTTGTATTATGGGAATACGTTGAACATTGTGACATCAACAATTGCAGTTGCATTATGGGAATACATTGAGCTTTGTTACATCAACAATTACAGTTGCATTATGGGAATACATTTGAGCATTGTGACATCAACAATTGCAATTCCATTATGGGAATACATTTGAGCATTGTGACATCAAGGAGGTATAACTCCTTGGTGACATCAACAATTGTGGTTTCATAATAGGAATACATTGAGCATTGTGACATCAATAATTGCAGCTGCATTATGGGAATACATTGAGCATTGTGACATCAATAATTGCAATTGCATTATGGGAATACTGAGTACATTGAGCATTTTAACATCAACAACTGCTGCTGTATTAAATGGTAAGAGATTGAACATTGTGACATCAGCAAGTGGTGTTATATTATTAGGAATACATTGCTTTTTTCACTTGCTTATTATATTATTTAATCATATTGTTTCTTTGAATTTAATATCTTTACTGTGTAATGTACAGACACATTGTGTCTGTATATGTAGCCATCATCTGTTGTTGTTGTCCCCAACATTTCTGTTGTCGCTGTGCACTTTCATTGTTAATAAGTTGAAAACTGGCAGATCGATCTGTTGTCTACAAACTGGCAGAACTGATGAACATTAGTTATAAACAGGCAGAATTCAAAAATTGGCATGATCCCACTAATTTTTTACAAAAATTAACAGGTAACACATTTCAAGGAAAACCGTTAGGCCTTTTGTTTTCAAACTTACAGGAGTGACCATTGTTACTAGAATACAGGTTGAATCTGAAAATCCACTTATTCAAACTATTCTTCTGGAAGTAATGCTGATATATTTTTTTCAGTATTTTTCGTGCCCTATGCAACACTGACAACACATTTCAAGGAAAACCAATAATATTTTCTTCAAACCTTCAGAAATGATCAGCATTATTGTTTTTTTTTTTTTTTTTTTTTTTTCATATATTATAATATATGCTATACAGATAACACATTTCAAGGAAAATTGGCAGGCTTGTTGTCTTCAAACTTACAGGACTGATCAGTAGTATTAATTATATACAGGTTGTTTCTGAAAATCAGCTTGATGGGTCCATTTTTCTTGATTTAATGCCCTTTTTTATTTTTAAGCATATAATACATGGAATAAAGATGACACCTTCCATATAAAACTTACAGGACTGATGAATGTGACTTAGATACAGGTTGAATTTCAAAACCAGCTTCATCAGAGTTTTTTTTAATGTTATGCTGTTTTTTTCTCTCAGTATGTATTATTCTTACATGTACCAGTAAATACATACATATATATATATATACTCCCTGATATATATATATATATATATCAGGGAGTATATAGTTGATACACTATGGAAAAGTGCTCTAACCCATGGTGACAGGCCATGGGGAGGTAGTATAGAAAGACAAAAAATGAACAAGGTTAATCTGTTCTCTCCATTATAATTGTATCACCAGCGTAGGCGCTGGCGGTACACATGGTTTTAGTCTCGACCTGCCTGTTCCGCCGCCACGTCATCGTTACCGCTTCTCCTCCTAGACTACAAGGGCCTGCGTACCCATCTCTTGGATTTAGGTCACCTATAATCTCAACTCATTCCACGTAAAATTTGGGCTTTGTCGGTATTGGGGTCTAGGTGTGGCGCTCATTGGAATGCACCCTTGTCCAAAAATGGCAAAATTAAATGCCATTTATCTACCCTATGAAAGGAATTATGGGAAAAATTTCTACAGACGGCTTTCCAAAAGTCATATGTGTAGATTTCAAATATGCCCTTGGATTTGACCTTTGACCTTTATGTCAAGGTCAAACTGGCCAAAATTAAAAAAAAAACAATTTTTTCACGAAAAAAAATTGTTTGCGCTGTTATTCAGACACTACACAGACTTAACCAATAATATTATTGAAAAGTGTTACCCTTGGGGTCATCTTTCATCTCCATGAATTTGGGAGTAGCGGCCATAAGATACCGAAACTGATAACTGTCTCTAATTTGGGAACCGTTTATGCTAGAGACCTATTCTTTTTTGCATTTTGTAGAGCATGTAAAACCCAACACTGGAGGTGGTCTCCGTTTTTGTATTCCATACGGTTTTCGAGTTACACTGTATCGAAAAGTACATATTGGTGGTGAAAGCAAAATGTGCAGTACGGTAATGGATAATAAATTTTGAACCCTGGTGAGGCAGACAACTTCTGATCAGAAATGACATTATTTCATGAAATTTGAACATCTGGAACTTCTGAGCACCTTCCATTTCAAGAATTTCAACCAAAATTACCTTTTTCTTTATTTCAATTAATTTTTTTCTGTACGAAATTTATGGCACATTATTGTAACTCTAAAATTGTAGCATTTAGTCCCTTATATCTCCAAAACTGGCAGAGATAGGTCCATAGTTACTATTGAAGTTGAATAGGAAGTCATATACTGGCAATCTTACTGTGACCTTGAAATTGACCTTTGACTTACTTTTTATCATGAATTGAACTTTGCAAATTTTGGTTCCCTTTTATCTCCAAAGCTGGCAGAAATAGGTCCATAGTTACTATTGAAGTTGAATAGGAAGTAATATACTGGTAATCTTACTCTGACCTTGAAATTGACCTTTGACCTACTTTACACCATAAACTAAACTTTGCACCTTTTTTAATGCTAACACTATCAAAACTGGCAAAGATACGCCCATAGTTACTATTGAATTTGAACAGAAAGTCATTAGAGGCAATTTACTGTGACCTCAAAATTGACCTTTGACCTACTTTTCACCATGAACTGAACCTTGCAAATTTTGGTTCCCTTTTATCTCAAAAACTGGCAGAGATAGGTCCATAGTGCCTATTGAACTTGAATAGGAAGTCATATACTGACAATCTAAATGCGACCTTGAAATTGACCTTTGACCTACTTTTTATCATGAATTGAACTTTGCAAATTTTGGTTCCCTTTTATCTTCAAAACTGGCAATGATACATCCATAGTTATTATTGAATTTGAATATGAAGTCATTAGAGACAATTTACTATGACCTTAAAATTGACCTCTGGCCTACTTTTTACCATGAACTTTGCAAATATTAGTTCCCTTTTTTCTCCAAAATTGGCAAAGATACACCCATAGTTACTGTTGAATTTGAATAGAAAGTCATTAGAGGCAATTAACTGTGACCGTAAAATTGACCTTTGACCTACTTATCACCATGAACTGAACTTTGCTAATTTCTTTCCCTTTTAACTCCAAACCTGGCAGAGATAGGTCCGTAGTTACTATTGAAGTTGAATAGGAAGTCATATGCTGGCAATTTACTGTGACCTTTAAATTGACCTTTGACCTACTTTTCATCATGAATTGAACTTTACAAATTTTGGTTCCCTTTTATCTCCAAAACTGGCAGAGATAGGTCCATAGTTACTATTGAACTTGAAAGTAATATACTGGAAATTTACTATGACCTTGAAATTGACCTTTGACCTACCTTACGATGAACTGAACTTTGATTGTACCATTTTTAGTTATATATATTTTTTTGCATATTTTGAGAATTCTTGTTGATTGCATTTTTTACAGCTTGTCAAGCACAAGACTGGTGGTGGTGTCCCTTTTTTTTGTGTGTGGGGGGGTCTATACGAATGCGCTTACTCCAGCTGGTGGTACAATATTCGGAGGCGGTATCGCCTCTCTGATCCTCTAGTTAACATAACACCCTACAGCTGTTTTGGCCCGGAGGCCTTGTCAGGGGTGCAAACAGATCAAAATACAAGAATAAGACTGATTATAAATGGTCAGTGTCGCTGAAATATACACGTGTGACATTAGCGCTTCATCGCGCATACAGGTAACAAAGGAATGCGGTTACGTTACATAATTAAAAAAAATGTGATTATATAAGTAACTTTTCAAAATCAGTGCATATATAATCAATGTTTTTCAGCAAGTATTTTCTGGAGTGTCAGCATTTACTGACGAGTTCATTTTTAGAGTTCAGCGTTTTCTGTCTTTCCGCAGTAATGATGGCAGAGCTAACACCGTATATATATATATATATATATATATGTTTACCAATGCATCTGTAGAATTTACATTCCATATTTTACCAGAGTAAGAGTTTATTTTATTATCTTAGCAATGGAGGTTAGGTAAAACTGCAGTCTAAATTATGCCATCAATTAAACCATTCAGAATGTCTGGTGGTGGTGTTAAACAGCATTTGCTACTCCCAGAAGAGCGGGTGATCTTACAGTTTCTGGGTAATGTTTTCAAAACATATTCAGATTTCATCTTTTGTTATTGCATGGCCACTTAGACATATTATTGCACTTGCCACATTTTGTTAAAAATTTAATGAGCACGGTTAAATCATTGGAGTCACTTTATGTTATTTCTCCAATGTAAGATGGTAAGGTGCATGTGACTAAGGATTAGCTTCACTGACTATCTCACTAGTACATGCATGCGCATGGGCATTCGCAGGGGGGGTCAATGGGGTCACTTGACCCCCCCTCCCCCTCTCCTGGAATTTTGGCGGGCACATTAATTGCGGGTATGCAGCCAATCATTATCTCCCCCTTCAATGACTTTGAACCCCCCCCCCTCCCTGCCCTGGAAAATTTTCTGCAGACGTCCATGTGCATGCGTAAACATTGTTTCCCATTAGGTATGAAATGGCAAGTTTGCAGGCATGACATGGAAGCCATCAGCACTTAGTATGCTGCAGCTGTCATTGCTGGTACTGGTGCAAAAGGCTAATATACAGATTACATTTAAAAAAAAAGCTTGATTGTTTCTGTTTCGCTAAAGTTATGCCTCTTGTTGTATATAAGTGTTTTTTCCTCAGAATTAATATATTAAGCATGTCAATTAACAGCCTCATTATTGAATTAATTATAGATAGGTAAAAGTGTTATTTTGACATTTTCTGTATTGTGGTACATAATTGTTGTACATAGTTAGTTGATTATATAAAAATAATGGTAACCGAAACCTGTTATCGTTTATTGTCTAATAAAGTGTCAAAAATGGAGATAGACTCATATCATTGCTGTTTATCAGATTAAATCATTCACTATGTTCAAAACATCAGAATGGAGCAAATTTGACATTTAAAAATGTTCTGTTGCTATTTTTCCTATCTCAGCAATTTTCTTAATTGATCATATGAAGATGACATTAAATTGATTATTTTGTATTATGTAAAAAAGTGTAGAAAATGGAAATAAACTCATTTCACTGTAGTTATCTCTTGTCTGTACAGTTGACAATTTTGCTGCCTTGTTTTAGCATTGTTGAAAAAGATTTTTTTTTATTTTTTTGGTGTTTGTATATTTATTAGTACCACCAGCATGTACACTGGCGATACTCATGGTTTTAGACCCCATTTCCATATATTTTAGATCGATCTATCCCTTTGGGGAGTCTCACTAGATTACTGTCAGCTTAGCCGGCTAAAGCGTCTGTCCCGCCTACTAGAAGCTGTAAGGGGGTAATTAACTATGGTGCTCGCTCGGCTGACTGCAATTTAGCATGAACCCCCAGGGAGTTAGGTCAGTCCAAATCTAAATCTCTGGATCGATGTAAATCTCTGGGAATGGACCCTTAGTCCTGGCCTGTATCTTACAGCTGTGAAGGCTCCGCTAGCTCTGCAAGGTGGCGTGGGATACAAGTCACCTTTACTGCTTTTCCTTCTTGACCCCAAGGACCTGTGTCTCTACTGGCAATATAACTGTGACCTTGAATTTGACCTTTGACTTACTTTTCATGATGAACTGCACTTTATATCTCCAAAACTGGCAAAGATAAGCTCATAGTTACTATTGAACTTGAATAGGAAGTCATGTACTGGCAATCTAACTGTGACTTTGAAGTTGACCTTTGACCTTCTTTTTACCATGGACTGAACTTTGCAAATTTTCCATCCCTTGTATTTCAAAAACTGGCAGAGATAGGCCTTTTTCTTTTTTCAACATATAATCAACACTGATAACGCATTCCAAGGAAAACTGACAATCCTATTAGTTGTCTAGAAAATCGGCTTGATTGGACAATTTCTATAAAAGTTGTGCTGTTTTTTTTTTCTTTTTTTTTTGTTTTGGGGGGGGGGTTACATTTATTGTTTTGTTTATTGCAATTTATAGAGCTTGTCAAACACATAACTGGTGGTTGTGTCCCTTTGTTTTTGGTTTTCAATAGGAATCAATGTGCTTACTCCAGCCGGTGGTACAATATGCGGAGGCAGTTTTGCCTCTCTGATCCTCTAGTTAGCTTTGCTGTCTAGTTTTAATTATTTTCTTTCATGACAAATGCAAGTAAGTTTTAATTATTTCATTTCTTTGAATTTTAGTGTATGGAAAAGGATGTGGTACTGGGTATATTGTTGAAACAGGGGAAGATGGACTTAAAGAACTGATATGATACACTGTAAGATGTGCTATCCAGGAAGATTGCAGCTTCATTCAGTCACCCCATACTACAGTGCTGTTATCTGATGTGCTTTACAAAGGCTGCCCAAACCAGCTCAGAGCTTTTAACCACTGTATAACCTGTAGAATAGGCCATGCAAGGTCATGAGGGAAGGCAGGTAAGAAATCATTTTGGTAACTGTACCGCCTTATAATGCCAGATAAAACTTTGTTACATATTATATCTTGTGTTATGCCCCTATTTCACACAGACCACGAATCCCACGAATGGCCATGAATTGACAAATTTCACGATTCGTGGTTGAATCGTAATCAGTTCGTGAAGTTCTTAACAGATTCGTATAAATTCCTAGTCAATTCTTGCACTTCTTGACCAACAGGAATTGGTGGCAAAAACTTTGATGCCCCTATTTCACACAGACCACGAATCCCACGAATCGCCAGGAATTGAAAATTTTAGGATTCGTGGTTGAATCGTAATCAATTCGTGAAGTTCTTAACAGATTCGTATATAATCGTAGTCAGTTCTTGCAATTCTTGATCAATCGGGAATTCGTGGCAAAAATTTTGAGCCGTTCGAAGTTTTGGCCACGAACTCCCGATTCCAAAAAATAGTAGTGAATTTCTGGATAATATTCGTGCGATTTCAGTCTAATCCCACAAACATTCGTAACACTATCGCACCTGTATCGTAACTGAATCGTAGAGCGTGTCGAATAAGACCAGAAAATTGGCAAAATCTCACGAATCCTCACGAATCCTAAAATTTGTCAATTCCTGGCGATTCGTGGAAATCGTGGTCTGTGTGAAATAGGGGCCTTAGGAACCCTATCTTATGTTTGAGTGGGTTGAGAATTCAAAATGCTGGCCCAGATCTGCATGCACCGCCAAGGCTGGTTTACATATGCTGAGATTCTTCGTAAACAGCCCCTGCTGTCAGAACAGACTCTATAAAGAATATATGTTGGCGGGATTGCTCTTAAAATCGTTTTAACTACTGTTCTTATATATTGTACTATTTTATATATAGATATATATATATATATATTCTTTAACTCATCTTTTAAAGATGGTTTTTAGTAAATAAATAAATAATATTGTATTCAATTTGGTATCTCTTGTTGTTGGAAATTTATTGAGCACTTAAACAACAGCAATTGCTTTTGCATTATGGGAAGACGTTCAACATTATGACATAAACAAATTGCTTTTGTATTGTGGGAAGACATTGAACATTGTGACATCAACAATTGCTTTTGTACTATGGAAAGACATTCAACATTGTGACATCAACAATTGCTTTTGTACTATGGAAAGACATTGAACATTGTGACATCAACAATTGCTGTTGTATTATGGGAAGACATTGAACATTGTGACATCAACAATTGCTTTTGCATTATGGGAAGACATTCAACATTGTGACATCAACACTTGCTATTGTATTGTAGGAAGACATTAAACATTGTGACATCAACAATTGCTTTTGCATTATGGGTAGACATTGAACATTGTGACATCAACAATTGCTGTTGTATTATGGGAAGACATTAAACATTGTGACATCAACAATTGCTTTTGTA
>NW_019774114.1:11416-47822 GCF_001039355.2 Lingula anatina
TTTCCATAATACAACAGCAATTGTTGATGTCACTACAATTGCTGTTGTATTATGGAATTATATTTAACATTGTGACATCAACAATTGCTGTTGTATTATGGGAAGACATTGAACATTGTGCTGTCAACAATTGCTGTTTTATTATGGGAATACATTGGGCATTGTGACATCAACAATTTCAGCTGCATTATGGGAATACATTGGGCATTGTGACATCAACAATTGCTGTTGTATTATGGGAAGACATTGAACATTGTGACATCAACAATTGCTGTTGTATTATGGGAAGACATTGAACACTGTGACATCAACAATTGTTGTTGTATTATGGGAAGACATTGAACACTATAACATCAATAATTGCTGTTGTATTATGGGAAGACATTGAACATTGTGACATCAACAATTGTTGTTGTATTATGGGAAGACATTGAACATTGTAACATCAACAGTTGCTGTTGCTGTCACGGGAAGGTGTTGAACATTGTGACATCAACAATTGTTGTTGTCTTATGGAAAGACATTGAACATTGTGACAACAACAATTGCTGTTGTATTACGGGAAGACATAAGAATGGGTGACTTGTTGAGTGTTATTTTCATTTCCACTTGGCGGTAGCACAAGCATTTTTTATCTTTCACATATTGGCATTTTCAAGGTGTGACTGAACTTGAATACCTTTGCAAATCACATTTTCTGAAAATCCTTGATATATTTATATTCTATTCTTAAAAGTTAATTGTTAGTATGCTGTTTAGCATTATGTAATATTGAATCAAAAGTGAATGAATGAGTTTGGGCACCGCCTCCATAGTAACCATTAAAAAAACATGTCACTTAACATGTCTTAAACATACAGGAAAGAAACATAGGACTAAAATACAGCTGGAGTTGGAAAACCAGTTAAATTGGCTTCTTTTTCTGTTGTACATTTTTGTGAATTTTTTATATTTCACATATTGGCATTTTCATTGTGGGACTTACAACTCTGTGTCTGTACATATTGCCATCACCTGTGTCTGTCGTCACTGACGTCACTGCCATCGCCGTCACCATGCACTTTCAGCGTAAACAAGATAAGTGGAAGACAGTTTTACTTTTTGGCTTTATATTTACAGACCCAAGTTTGAAAATCAGCATGATCGGGCCATTATTTTAGCAGTTATGCTGTTTTTTCACTTTTCAGCATATATTCAACACTGTAAACACATTTCAAGACAAACCGATATACCTATTGTCATAAAACTCACAGGTTAATCAATCTTACTAAAACGCAGGTCAAGTATAAAAATCAGCATGATCAGGCCATTATTTTAGAAGTTATGCTGTTTTCTCACTTTTCATCATATATGCAACACTGTAAATACATTTCAAGAAAAACCAAAAGGCTTATTAACATGAAACTCACAGGAGTGCTTAATCTTACTAAAATAAAGGTTGAGTTCGAAAATAAGCTTGATTGGTTCAGTTTTGATGCAGTTATGCCTTGTTTTGTTTATAAGTGCTTTTACCTTAGATTCAATTCTTAGGCATGTTTACAGTCTCAATATTGAACTAATTAGATATGTATAACTGTTCTTTTGACAAATTTTTCATCTTTACACTATTGTTAGTTGATTACATAAAAATGGTGTTAAACCTGTATTAATCTATTGTGTTATTAAGTGTCAAAAATGGAAAAAAAGCAAATCATTGCAGTTTGCCAGATTCAATCATTTACTATGTTCAGAATCTAAGAATGGAGCAAACTGAACATTTAACATTGTTCTATTGATATTTTCTACATCTCAGCAATTTTCTCAGTTGATCATTAAAAAAGTACAGTAAATTAGTTGTTTTATGTAAAAAAAAGTGTTAAAATAGAAATAAACCCATTTCACTACAGTTCTGTCTTGTTTACATTTTGGCAATTTCAAGGTGTGACTTTGAAGTTCCTTAATCCCTAAGACCTTTGCTAATCACATTTTCTGAATATTCATAAAACTTCTATTTTATCATTAAAAATTGATAGTCATTATGCTGTTAGCATTATGCAATACTGCATCAAAATTGAAGAAAACTCGATCTATTCTAATCACTGCCGCCATAGTGCCCATTAAAGAATAACCATGTCACTCACTCTTCTCAAATTTACAGGAAAGAAACATGGGCTTTAAATGCAGTTTCATTTGGAAAAGCAGTCTGTTTAGTTAATTTTCCTGTAAGTTTTTTAATGAACATAGAATTTTTTACATGCTGTCACTTTCAAGATGTGCCTTTGAACCTCCATGGGCTGGAAGACCTTTGCCAGTCACATTTGCTCAATATCCATATGCCACTAATATTTTACTATTATAAATTGATAGTCATTATGCTGTTAAGCATTATGTAATATTGTATCTAAATTGAAGAAAACCCAATTTTGGGTGCTGCTGCCATCATGTCCCTTATAAAAAACAATGTTACTTATGATTGTCAAACTTACAAAAAAGAAACACAGGACTAAAATGCAGCCTGAGTTGGAAAAGCAGTCTAATTGACTTCTTTCACTGCAACGTATACATTTTAGTGAAACATTCTTTTTTATTGTATTGGCATATTCATTGTGGAACTCAGAACTCCCATTGGCATAAAGCTGAATGGGAGTCAAATTTTCTACATGTCCATGTTATTTAAAGTCAATAATTAAAATTGCTCATAATTTTTCTCTAATTTATTATGTAATTTTACATCAAAATTGACACAAATTTTCTCTGTGCACTGCTACTGCAATCATTATGAAAAGAAAACTGTTACTTATTATTTTAAACTTACAAGAATAATTTTAGGCTTGACATGCAGCTCAAATTAGAAAGCCAGCTGAATTGATTTATCATTTATTATAGCATTAATGCAATTTCATAAATTTTCATTTTTCTCATTCTGGCATTTTCAAAGTGTGCACTTGAACTCTCATGGTCCTGAAGCCTAATGGTTGTTACACATTTTACTTACATCGGTAATAGCTGTTGAGCTTAATTAAAATTTAATGTTGAATTTGCAGTTAAGCATAATGTACCTTTGCATCAGCATTGACAGTAGCATATATGTTGTGCATTGTTATTTTCTACTTTTTGTCTGTACATTTGACAGCTTTGCTGCCTTGTTTAAATGTTATTAATAGTAGATAATTGGTAGTAATTATACAGTTAATCAACATGTAATATTGCATCAAAATTGACAAAAAATCTACTTTGTGCACTGTCACAAATGTAATGAAAAGAAAACTGTTGCTTATTATTATTATTTTATTTTGCAAGAATGATTCTCTAGGATTGACATACAGCTCAAATTAGAAAACCACCTCTATTGTATTATCATTTTATTGAATTTGTACAATTTTTTGTGAAATTTCATATTTTACCTCTGCCAAGAAGGTTATATATTTGGTTCCGTTAGTTTTAGTTTGTCTGTCTGTCTGTCTGTTAGCAATATTACAGAAAAAGTTATGGACAGATTTTGATGAAATTTTCAGGAACTGTCAGAAGTGGGCCAAGGAACAGATGATTAGTTTTTGGTGGTGATCCGGATCATTAACCAATCAGTATAATCAATAATCAAAAAACTAAATCATTATAGAATGAAAATTTAGGGGTCAAACGGCATTGGGTGGAGACTTTGCTGCTTTGTTTTGTTTTACTTTCCATACAAATTCACTTACTCCAGCTCGCGGTACAATAACCGAAGGCAGTATCACGTCTCTGATCCTCTAGTAGGGTACTTGTGAATGCTTTGCCCTTTTGTATGTACTCTATTTGGTGGAAATAAGTCATTTTGCAAGGCTAGGAATTATGCTAGCACGGTCTCTGTTAGAAGTTGACTTATGAGAATATATATTTAAGAAAAATGAAAGCTCATTGATATATTCTTATCTAGTAAAACGTTAATTCACGGGGCAAGTCTAGTGGAGTAAAGGAAGCACACTATCCTACAGGTCCTGCACTCTGCTGGCTTAAAGTTTAAAATGGGTGATTATTGGAAAAGGACAGGATAACATATTTTCATTATTAATTTAATCATATAATTTCAGAAGTAAAACAAACAGTCACGCCCATACCCCCCCCCCCACACACAAACACGTACACCATTGCCACATTCTAACAGATACCTTAGCTTTGTAAAGTCTAAAGATCTATAAGTTCCCTTTCTTTCAAGTTTTATGAAAATTGGCTAAATGTAATAATTTTAATGTAATCATTTATATATTTTCAGGCTGCAATGTTTCGTAAGTCCATGATGAAGAAGACATTCCTTGTGATTGGCCAGAGGTAGCCATGAAGTATTTAGAAAACTCTTTGAATTCCAAGAAAAAGAGGAGGTAGGCTGAAAGTGAGCTGTGATCAATAGCAGAGATGAGGAAAACGCGATTAACAGAATAAATGGAAGCGGCGTGGCGGACAAATCTGGCGCTAGAAAGATGGCTCTTTACGGGGCCAAACAAAGACTGGTAGTGTTTGTGTGGTACATCATACAGCACTTTTTTGTCAGGGATGGTGAAATCAGGTGCACAGAAGCCACAAGGATTTTCAGGTAAATATTAATTTAATACGTACAATATATGTGTGCCTTAATTTCATTGATCACCCAAACTCAATGTAGAGGTGCAAAGAAGATTGCAGGTATGCTCTTAAAATGTTTCATGTACATATTGCAAAATATATTTGATTATTATAGCGTCCGACATGAATAAGTTTGTATCAACGTTTCACTCTCTTGGGACCATGAATGATAAAAAATCGTAACTGACCAATACTGGTATGGAAAGCGTATTTTTGACTTGCCAGGCCTTTATCCCAATTTGATGCTTTCTAACACTTCATGCACATAATATACCATCCAAATTTCGCTTTCTCTTAAATTTGGGCAACAATGTTTAAGTGATAAAAAAAAATAAAAAAAAATTAAAAACTAATGTCACTCTAAATCCATTCCATTTTAATTTTGGATAATAATCCTGTAAATTGCACTTCTATATTGGGTGTGGGTGAGATACATAAGTTAGGCTCCTGTTAAAAACACTATTAATTTTGCAGGCACACCTTTTTAATATTCTCCCTTCCTTTTTGATCATTTCCAAAAACTGAATACCTTTCTTGTGTGCTAAATTTGAAATTGTAGTACATTTCATAACTATCGAATAATTTTGTATGGAAAGCCTATTTTTGACTAGGTAAGTCTTTATCAAATTTTGATGATTTCTAACATCTTATGCACATAATATACCACCCAAATTCCATTTTCTCTTAAACTTTGACCACAACGTATAAGTAAATTGAAATTCGTGCTTACAGGATAACTTTTCGTATTTAGTTATGATGTCTAGTATCATTCATATTAAGTAATAAGAAGCGCTTTAAAAATGATTCTAACAAATTTAATGCTCATGCAATAATCTGTATAATCATTCCCAAAGATTGAACATTTTCCTGGCATGATAAGCCTAAATTGTTGAACATCTTAAAAATGTTTAATGTGCAGATTCCAAACTATATTTTATTAGCGTCCGACATGAATAAGTTGATATCGACGTTTCACTTTCATGGGGCCATGCATGATAATATAATTCGTCGTCTCACCCAAAAAATAAGCATAGTGGCCGTCACGACTGCACAACGTCCAGCTGTTTAACAGTCTACTCACTTTGAAAATAGCATCATCACTGATTTTGTCCTTACATTTAATTTTGCAAGTATAACATTGTAACAAATGTTGACAATTTTCAATATAAAACAGTTTCTTGTTTTGAATCACTTTCATTTGCTTCTCACTGATTATTAAAAAACTTGAAAAATGCACCATACTGATAGATAAGCATTTATAACTTAAATTCACTCGTGATCCGAATATAATATCTGAAATGTGAAACTAGCATAGAATCACAATATATTTGGCGATCAGAAACATGAACATTTTTTGAGGAAAAAATTACTTAGTATTGAATATGATGCAAACCCGTAGCATTACAATTAAAATAGTTTTAAATTAGTTCATGTTTAATTTATCATCACTTAATCACTAAGAAACATAACGTAATGCAGCCTTAATGTTAGAACTAAATAACCGGAATGCTTTGTTACGTAATGTACACAGCACAAAAAGTCAATTTTCAGCTCTTTTACTCTTCAGGAAATGGGTCTGAATATTCTCTTTACAAGCCTTTTCAACGGTGTAAAGCTCTACCGGAAAGGTCAGGGTCTACGGGTTTACTACCCTTTTATGCCCAAGCTTAAAATTGTAGTTGCACTATTACTACGTCTTTCCGATCAAGTATAGGCGATTTTTTACACGTCTTTATAACCCTTTTCCGATGAAGTAAATGCGATATGAGGTACGTCATTATAACCCTTTTCCGATCAAATAAAGGCGATTTTAGGTAAGTCTTTACTACCCTTTTCTAATCAAATAGTTTTTAGTTATTTCAATTACTTATAGCACTGATAATGTTTCAAATTCATGTAGCATTTCATTTAATGAGATTTAATGAATTATAGTAATTTATTGCAAAAAAAAAAAAAAACAATAACCATTACAATGCAGTGGGAATTATGTTTATAAAGCGCAATACAGCTACTATATTTCACAAGTGGAAAGTAATCTTACACTTATTAATGTATTATTTTGTACACTCATTATACGCACACCCTAAACAATAGCGAATACCATTAAAAATTTACCTAGTAAAATAACTACGCAAATAAATACGAACCACATTTAAATACGACTTTCCAGAACAAAATCTAACCAAAAGTACAATTATAGGAATGTCACAGATTCATAAGTAGTCAGGCTTTTTCCATTATTTATCTGACATCTGGTAAACATATGATGAAAACGAAAACGACTACTGCTTATCCATCGACTTAATGTATTTGCAGAGAGTGGCCGCTCGTTAAATAACATGCCAATTATGTGTGCCCTAATTGCCCAACCCCGTTTTAAAAATTACACTCATTAGGTATTTTTGTTCACATTAAGTAAGGCGATGAAGCCTAGCTTCCAGGGAAAGATGAAATATTGTCACCAAAACCTCTACAAAATGCGTAGGCTAAAGAAATAAAATAACATTAAAAATATGGGAAAATTAAAAACAAGAGAAACGCAACACAACATGTACCTGAAATATCCGACTAACTTAAAGTATTTAATTAAAATCAAATAAATGCTGCTCAAATTCTAAGAGAAAAATGTACTTTCATAATAAATTTATAGAAAATACAGCTATTTATTTCTTGAGGTGTGTGAAACGTTCATCTTATTTAGCGTGATTCGTGAAGCACCCCATTCACGCGACTTGTGAATGCAATTGTTTATTCTCCGCCCTTCGTGAAACGAAGACATTATACCCGGTGATACGTGATTTTCAGGATATTTTTAAAATGCCTACTATCAGTGAGATAATAATACACTGTGATTTGTGTATTGATGATATAGCTTCCCGCGTACTGTGGTCATTACCCTCCCCAATTGGACTTTCAAGATTGGGCCTGAATTAAAACATATCAGTTTACTTGGGATCACAGCAAAATAATATACAAATATATGTTCAAATATAAGAAGTACTGATCTCATTGTAATAACAATATATATAAAAACAGTAAGTAAAAATCAATCACCGTAAAGGAGATATATTAACATTTTTCATGTAGAATACCGTGATATTATCTAATCTACAACTGTGGACTCAAATCGTCCTTGCGTGTAAATTATTTTCCACACATCAATTTCAGCACTTCTTTAGCCTGGCAGACCCCCGCGTCAGATATTTCTGCCGTTGCCCCTTTCAACACCTTCCCCTTGTTCAGTGCTGCTATCGCCCTTTCCTTTTTTCCAGTGCGGTGTCCTTCTTAACGGTCTCTGTGAAGATAAAACGAAATGATATCAAAATATAATGTGTAATAACGTATTAAACATAACTGGGTAAAGGGAACAGCATATCTGACTAAAAAAAATTCAGAGAAAGTATCAGGATTGAGAATTACAAGAATGCATGTACCACTACAACATGGAGAATGTAATGAAAATCAAAGACTTGGTAATTTATCAACACACATTGAGAATCAATTATCAAAAATGAAAATAAATTAATATTATGAAAATAACAAAAGGAATAAAACCACTTACTGTCTTCATCCTCTCGTTTTTCCTGTACATTTACTATGTTCTCTGTCTCCGTGGCTTTCTTCACACCACACCACATCCTCCCCTTTGTAGTTGCGATTTAATATTCGTTGTTTGGGGGTGGTCGGCTCATGTCTTAGTTAAACTAACTCTTATCAAAATAACACGATGCAGGACTGGGCCCTGGGGACGTGTGTTTTGACAGCGCCCCGATTAAAAGCTTTGAGATTGCTTTTGGGACGTTAGAGTTTAGATTGAAGTATAAAAGTCCCTTAGATGCGTTATCACGTGTTTGTGAAGAGATGACAACGGTGATAGAACGTGTCCGTCTTATAATTCTGATTCGAATTATGTTAGAAAACTATTTATTGTCGTATTCAATATTATCGGCTGTTGTTTCACTTCGGTATGATGTGAGAGAGGTGTCTCGCCTCTGTATGTGTTTGATCTGAAGGGCCGACTGTACGAGATACGCACAGTGCGGCGGGGGAAACGAAAAAAAGGGGGGGGTTGGACTGGTTGCAGAAAGCGCTTTTCGGTCAACAAGTGACCTTCATCAGCTGCAGAGTCCTGAAAAAAAGGGGGGGACTGTGCTTAAACAAAGAAGTGAGAAACCAAAACACTTGGTTTAAGCCTTCATCACCGCGGTTGGAGAGAGGTTACATAAAAGATTAAGTAGCTTATTGGCCACCATGCTGCTTGTTATACTGACCTCAGCTCATGAGTCATCTTTCGACCATCTTGTTTCAATGGTACTGCATGTGAAAACTGTGTTTATTACTGGTAGCAATCCCCATACAAATACAACCGAATCCGGCTGTCATCTAAAGCAGGCCTGTCCTTCTCTGTCAAAGCCCAGAACTTATAAACAAAATAGCCGTTTTTGACTTGCGGCGATTTACTTATTTTCATGTGAAAAATGAATTTCTATGGAGAAATCAGTATATTGCGATATGATACATTTTCATTATCAGAAACCGTGTAAAAGTGACACATGATGCACGTTTAATGTGCAGTGGTTCTTCACTTACGTGGTTTAACCACCCCCTTCTCTTCGTCACCCACTGTGAGCAAGATATCATCATCAATAGAAAAGTACTCCTGTTATATACGTATTACGGCACATCATACTAATAATGTTTGCTATATATCAACATATTTATCGCTGCTTAACCTTGCAAAATAACAATGGTCTTATAGTTATTCAGTTTTTCAAGCAAGGTTTTTTATGACAGCTAGTTTAGAATTAATGGTTTACTAATGGTTCTAGACACGGTCTATTGAGCGAAATCTTATCGCGGGATGTACTACGATCAGTTGTGGGGCAATACTTATTCAACAAATAAAAAAAAAATGTTCTCATTCATCTCCAGTCAACATTGGTATTACAGTTTTTTCGTTTTCGTCTTTTAGCTGGATGAAATATTGAAGGTGACCGTGAAGTACATTGTTGTTAGTCGGGCTTTGTTAAAACTTCCCCGGCCACCAGCGCATAGAGTGACACATCTTTATCCTTTTTTGTTTGTTCTCCGCTCAGTGTTGATTAAATATTAGAACGTTTAACGGTCACCCGCTGGTTCTTCCCTTATTAATTAAAGATTGGTTGCACCACTACACACGCTGATTCAATGCATAAGCACTACATCTTGTCCATCAGTGTAATAGACTTAAGATCTATATAAACTGCCGCTGTCTAAATCGCGATCGTCAAAGGAATCTTTATTAATACACCTTATTAATTGAAAAAATAAAAATTAAAAATACACTGACTGTGTATTATGATTTCAGTGAAATGATTTTTACTCCGCAGACACCTTAAAACGTATCCTATAAAACCCAGATTGTAAGTGCAAGTGTGATTAACAATTTCTATAGTACAAGCGACAAGTTAAATGCTAGTCAGTTATGTGTCCGCTAATTGACTTGCATTGCTGCAACCAGAGTTGCATTATTCAAGGCCGCGGCCAAACTTTTAATAATCAAACAGCATGGCCTTTGACCAAGTCTTATTCATTATAATTCATTGCAATTTTATGGAAATAATGACCATGCTTTAAATATAGACTTTGATATCGCTTCCAAGCAATCTGTATTAATTTAAAATGGTTTTTGAGACGACTGTGAATTGGACTGGATTTGATAGATCAAATACAACTTTTAGGGATAAATCAGCAAAGAGAAATGATGAATAACAAAATATGATAAGCCCTCGGGGGAAGCTTCCTCAGGAGAGATGTTCTTATAATCGGGATGATCACGCCTTTCGACAGTATATACATGTAGCGCACCTAAGATAATAAAATGAAATTTTCAAAAGAATTAACAATATAAATCTTTCAGTTCTATTGGAATCTCATGTTCTTAAATGTCAGTCAAAATCCAATAACGACCGTCACATAATACTAAGGCAGGACCCCTGCGGAAAAACGTTGTTCAGTCACGAAGAAAGACGAACGAGATTACGCCTGTTGAAAGGCCGTGTAAAAGAGAAAGGGGTACTCCTGCGCGGAAAAACGTCATTCAGTCGCGCGTTGTAAAGGCCAGCTTGCACTGTTCCGACGTCATTCCGCGGAGGCTGAAAAATGGGAAAGATTTGTTTTTGTGCTGTGGTAAAGACATGGTAAAAATTAAAATTGAAAGTAAGGTAGATCGGTTGTTACATGTTCTAACGTTCGAATTTTTCAATTTTTTTTTATGTAAAGAGGCATCCAAGTACATTTAAATTTAGTAGAAAAAAATTATGGTCACCGGCCAAATAAGAGAACTACGCTAAGTTGAAGTGCATTACACCCTGCGTGACGCACTAGTCCCCATTCAAACCAATGGGAAAATGGTTTTTTTTTCACTAAAAAAGTTTTTATCATTTTCTAACGTTCGAATTTTTTATCTTTTTATTTTTTGGTTTGCGTAGAGAGACATCCATGTACATATAATCTGTCAATATGTTTAACAGTTGAAGTGAGTATACCAGCTATTTTCAGATTTGTCATACTGATGCAAAGGTGTAAGCCATTAAATTTACAACAGATTTATTAAAGAGGGAAATACGTCATGCATGAGAAAATAGTTTATTGACGTTGTTATTTATTCATGTAATGAATATAACATGAATGTGACATCGTAAACACTGTGTTGTCAAGTAAAATGAAGCGTCTGATACAAAGTATCAAACGCAACATTCCATGCTTGCTTGCAATGCCTTTAGTACACTTTGTTTACACCATCTATGTTTACAATGCCAAGTCGAGGTCAGAAATGCATAATTTTATGAATAATATTACGCAGTTTCAATTTTGATTAGTGAATTTTCTTCAAGCTGTATGGTTATTCTCTGATCATTTGAAGACACTACGAAATATTTCTCATGGGAAAATCATTTAAAGCTTTCCAAGTACAAGTAAGTGACGTCACGATGCACTTCGATTTTCGTCGAACGTTCTACCTGAGAATATATGCAACCGCTTTGATTGTAATTTACAAGACTTATTCTTTACATAATGTAGAACCTACGTACAGAATTTGTTGGCTTTAGCTGTCGTACTTCTACAGTGCCCATTCAAATTTGAAAATGATCTATTTCGATTTCTTGAAGGCCAAGTCTATAAATGCTCTACAGTTGTTGTATAGAATCATTGTCGGCAAATGTTGTCGAAAACCTATATCGATCGTACTGAGTTAAAGACAAGTTGATAATGTTTGTTTATCTTTTAGATAATTGTTTTATTTCCATAAATTGATAAAACAGACTGAAATGTCGTTAGAAATGATTGACGATGCGCTGAAATTGCACAAGTCGTCAAATTATGTAACGACCGATCTACCTTAAAATTGATATAGGCTCTAGTCAAATATTGTTGTTCTATATACGTTTAAAAAATGAATATCACTCTAAATCCATTCCATTTTAATTTTGGATAATAAGCCTGTAAATTGCAGTTCTATATTGAGTTTGGGTGAGATACATAAGTATAAGTTATGCTCCTGTTAAAAACACTATTTATTTTGGGGTCCTACTATTTAGCGGAATCAAAAAAAAAAAAAAAAAAAAATGAATGGAATCAACAATAATTACCTATTTATGTAACATTTTAAAGCTTGTTTCAATTAGAATACCACTTCTAAATTCATCTGATGCTTGTTACGCTGCAAAAATGATATTTTGTGTTAGTTTGAAATCAAAAATAGATGCGACTTGAGTTGACACAGATACTGATATGCTTGTCACATCGGGATATCTAGGTCAACTCACAAAATTCAGTTCATTTCACACAAAAAATTGCTCTCTGTGCAACTTATATTGTTCTCATCATTAATATTTTCATGCAATTTAGAAACTGTCAGTGTTAATGCCAACATACATGATGCCAAAATTATCAGACACATCTCATTGTTTTCATTTATCCATGTCTTTTCCTTTTTAAAACTGTGCTTCCATACTTAAAACTTGAATATAAACCATACATGCATAATTTCATCCCAACAAGCAAGAATACATATGTTGTACCCAGGTCAACACTGTCCTTAGACCTGTAATTTCACTACAATGAAATGTTTTATATAATAACTAATGAATACATTTTTTAAGGTATGTCTTCTTTGTTCATTTCAGATACAATCAAGCATGGATGTGGAGAAACAGTTGACTCTGATTGCTGTTTCCTCCTCTGACGAAGGGGATTTCCTCTTTCTAACTGAAGAGTTAGAGGGGGAAACAGCAATGAGTAAATAAATTGCTGAGGGACTCTTCTTAATAACAAGCGCGGAGGGTATAACAAGTGAATTGCCCATGGCAATACATTATGCCTCAATTAGTGAGGACAAGATCGTCAAAGCAGGTAAAGATGGGACATGTTTCCATTTTATCCAATTATTACAGTTTCAAAACTATTATCAAAATAAGTTATATATTTATATACAAAGTAAATTACATCAATTACTCTACTGTTCCTTTTGGAGTATAGTACAATGCTTTCTCAGTATGTATGTAATAATTAAATGTTCATAAGCCCTTCATGCATCTGATTGTTGCTTTTTTTTTAATCTACAGAACTCTACTTCCCAACTGAAACTGAAATTTCCTAATGGTAAGTTTCTTTTTTATCATCCTAAATTTTAAAAACAAAACTATCATAGTACTTATTCTTTTTTTATTTATTTTTATTTTTGCACAAATTTGGTTTTCTTTGCCACACACCTGCCAAACCATATTTTTGTTTTACTATCAATTTAATAAGTAGATTTGTTTGGTAAAGAAACAGGTTGCTTGCTAAAATCACCATGATCAGTTAACATTTACAGTGGATATTATTTTTATATCATTTTTTTCACACATTAACATTTTTAGTGGCTTACATATCCCATAAAACTGGATCACTTGCTACTTTAATGTCCAATGTAAAAAAAGTAAGATGGTAAAATGATTAAGTAACAAAACATCAAAGTAAACCTTAACATTATTTGGTGCTCTTTTTGCTGTCATGTTTCAACATTTGTCAGTTTTGCTGGTTTGTTTCCTGTATGGTGTCTGTGTATTTGTCAGCTTTGCTGTCTAGTTTTCTAAATTACTATTAGTCATACATTTTCTCCTATTATTGCACTTTTGTTCACTTTTATGAAATGATACATATTATATTGCAAAATATATATATTTATAACTGTCATATTTTAGATAGATGATGAAGGCAAGGACATTTTCATCGTATCAGAGAGAGTAGTTGTTCAAGAAGAAATGTGTCTTTTCACAACTAACTTATTGGATGACATGAAGATGGAGAAAAGCATAGCTAAATTGTTATTTGATACCATATAAAAGTTAGTACGGTACATACATGTACTTATATTTACATGTATCATCCTGACCTACCCTAATTCCTCATGCTCCTCATCAGTAATAGAGTAAACCAGCAATGCCATCACAGTTTGGAAATTAAATGGACTATGAAGAAATAAACTAGTGTATTTAACGTCTCTAAACATAAAGAATTTGATGGCACATAGTTTAAAATAGTTCTGTTCAGAAGGTTTGTGTAAACATGTTAAATTTCAAGATCAGTACTAGTGCTACTAATTTCATGCATCAAGTTATGAACAATTTGATGTATTGCAGTTGTAAAATAGGGTAAGTTTTAGCCAGTTTGGAGACTGAATATGAGTAGATTTTTTTATTAATAGAATCTTTATTTAGTGCTATTTTGTAATTTTACATTCAATAAAGTAACTTCATTAAGATTTCCAGTATAAATTCTTAATAATACAGTAAAGATGGCCAGCTACATCTGTGTTAAACTAAGGTATTTAATTGGTGCAAATAGTTGTTTATTTATTTTCTAGTCAGTTAAAGAGTGTTATAAAAATGTGTCACAATTTGGATATAATAGGCCCATGAAGAAAATATGTTTTCTGTTTAAAACATTTAAAATTAAAGAATTGATGGCACATAGCTTGTTAAAATTGTTCTGTTGGAAGTTTAGTGTAAACATGTTTTCTAATTTCCAGCATGATTTTTTTAACAATACAGTAAAGATCATCATCTTCATCTGTGGGTTAGACCAATGTCTTAAATTGGTGCAAAAATTGTTGATTTCTTTCCTTCTTAAGAGTTTTGTAAGAAGTTTCAGGTCTTTTGTTTGTCTCATTGTTTATGTAGTATCGTAAGTGAATAAAACGTGTGTCACCTACATCTGTCCATATCATCATCATTCAGCACTTTCATTGATAACATGTTAAGTGGGAAACTGTTTTACCTTTTGTCTTTAAGCTTGCAAAAAACGGTGAATATTCATAAAATACCGGACAACATCAAAAGTCAGTTTCATCACGTTATTTTTGTTAAAGATAGGCATTTCTTGTGAAATATTTCATTTTCCACATATTAAAGGAGTTACTTTATATGCCTGAAGACCTTTGCTTGTCACATTTTCTAAATATCTATCTTGATTTATTGAATTTATACAATTTTTTTGTGAAGTTTTCATTTTTCTCATACTGGCATTTTCTAAGTGTGAACTTGAACTCTCATGGGCCTGAAGCCTTATAAACCACTTTATTTTTTGGCTTGAAACTTACAGAACTGACGAATATACATAATACGCAGGTCAAGTTAAAAAATCAGCATGATCAGGCCACTTGTGTAGAAGTTATGCTGTTTTTTTTCACTTTTCAGCATATATGCAACACTGTAAACACATTTCAAGGAAAACCGATGGGCCTGTTATCATTAAACTCACAGGATTGGTCAATCTTACTAAAATCAAGGTTGAGTTCGAAAATCAGCATAATCATGCCATTATTTTAGAAGTTATGCTGTTTTTTCACATTTCCTCAGATTCAATTCTTAGGCAAGTAAATAGCCTTATTATTTAACCAATAAGTTAGGTAAAAGTGTTTGTTTGATGTTTCCTGCATCTTTACAACATTGTTAGTTGATTATGTAAAAATAATGGTAAACTTAATATCGTGTATTGTGTAATAAAGTTTCAAAAATGGAAATAAACTCATATTATTGCAGTTTGTCAAATTCAATCATTCACTATGTTCAGAATCTCAGAATGGAGGAAATTGGACATTTAACACTGTTCTATTGATATTTTTCCTATCATCAATTTTCCTAGTTAATGGAATATTTTTGTTATTTTTCCTAGTTTTTTTAATTTTTCATTTTTCAAAGTGGTATTTTCAAGATGTGACTTATCATTACCATTCACCGATCTAGAGCCCTGTACTGTTACTTTGTAACATTTTCTGTATTTTTTAACTCATAAGAATGATTCTTAGGATTGACATACAGCCCAAATTAGAAAAACAGCTCTATTAAATTATATATATATATATATATATATATATATATATAATTGTTATTATTATTTTTTTTATTGAGTTTAAGCAATTTTTTTGTGAAATTTTCACTTATTCTCATTTTGGCATTTCCAAAGTATGAACTTAAACTCTTATCAGCCTGAAGCCTTAGGGACTATTTTCAGACCCTATTATGCTAACTGTGGGTTGATCTATCTCCAAGGGAATTCTCGCTAAATTGCAATCAATGTAAGTGGCTTAGCTGTTCTACTGAAACTGGCACGCCAGAATCCTAAGCTGCTTAAGCTGAATACAATTTAGTGAGAAACCCCTTCGAGTTGGATTGATCCTTGTAGATTGATCTAGGTATGGGAACGCAGTCTAATGCTTGTTACACATTTTACTTCCATCCTAATCCACTGTTGCGCAGAATTAAAATTTGATGTTGGCTATACAATTAAGCATAATACATAAGTGCATCACAGTATACTATTTTCAGCTTTTTGTCTGTACATTTGACAGCTTTGCTGCCTTGTTCATTTTTCAGCATATATGCAACACTGTAAACACATTATAAGGAAAACAGATAGGCCAATTGTCATTAAACACACAGGAGTGGTCAATCTTACTAAAACGCGGGTTGAGTCCGAAAATCAGCATAATCGGGGCATTATTTTAGAAGTTATGCCATTTTTCACATTTCCTCTTATTCAATTCTTAGGCAAGTTAATAGCCTTATTATTTAAATAATAAGATAGGTAAAAGTGTTTGTTTGACATTTCCTGCATCTTTACAATATTGTTAGTTGATTATGTAAAAATTATGGTAAACTTTTTATTGTGTTTTGTGTAATAAAGTGTCAAAAATGGAAATAAACTCATATTATTGCTGTTTGTCAGATTCAATCATCCACTATGTTCAGAATCTGAGAATGGAAGAAATTGGACATTTAACACTGTTTTATTGATATTTTTCTCATCTCATCAATTTTCTTAGTTGATCATATAAAAATTGCAGTTAACTGTTTATTTTGTTTTATGTTAAAAAAAGTGTTAAAAATGGAAATAAACCCATGTCAGAACAGTGCTGTCTTGTTTACATTTTAGCATTTTCAAGGTGTGACTTTGAAGTTCCATGGGCCTGAAGATCTTTGCTAGTCACGTTTTCTGAATGTCCATGTTACTAATATTTTATTATTAAAAATTGATGGTCATTATGCTGTTAAACATTATGTAATGTTGCATCAAAATTTGAAGAAACCCATATTTTGGGCACTGCTCCCATGATGACCATTTAAGGAAAACCATGTCACTTACTGTTCTCAAACTTACAGGAAAGAAACATGGGACTAAAATACAGCTTCAGTAGGCAATGCAGTCTGTTTGGTAAATTTTTCCGGCAATTAAACAGTTTTTTTGTGAAAATTTAATTTTTCACATGTTGGCATTTTCAAGGTGTGACTTAGAACCTCCATGGGCTTGAAGACCCATGCTAGTCACATTTTCTGAAAAATCCATGATACATTAATTTTATTATTAAAAATTGATGGTCATTATGCTGTTTACGAAAACACAATTTTTGGTGCGCTGCCATGATGACCATTATGGGAAAACCATGTTACTTATTACTGTCAAACTTTCAAAAAAGAAACATAGGACTAAAATGCGGCCTGAGCTGGAAAAGCAGTCTAATTGGCTTCTTTTTCTGGAAGTTATACATTTTAGTGAAATATTCATTATTATCGTTTTGGCATATACATTGTGGGACTCGGAGCTCCCATGGACATGAAGCTGAATGGTAATCAAGTTTTCTACATTTCCATGCTATTTATAGTCAATTATCAAAAATTGGTGATAATGATTCTGTTATTTATTATGTAATGTTACATCAAAATTGACAAAAATCTTTTTGCACTGCTACTACAAACATTATGAAAAGAAAACTGTGTTACTTATAATTATTTTTTTTACTTACAAGTATGATTTTTAGGATTGGCATGCAGTTCAAATTAGAAAGCCAGCTCAATTGTGTTATCATTTATTATTGAATTTATGCAGTTTTGTATGAAATTTTCATTTTTCTCATTCTGGCATTTTCAAAGTGTGAACTTGAACTCCCATCGGCCCGAAGCCTTATGCTTGTTACACATTTTACTTACATCAGTATTACCTGTTGAGCATAATTTAAATGTTGAATTTGCAGTTATAAGCCTAATGTGCTTTTGCATCAGAATTGACAGTAGCCTATTTTGTGCATTGTTATTTTCTGCTTTTTGTCTGTACATTTGACAGTTTTGCCGCCTTGTTAAATATTTGTGTATAGAAAAGATATCTTTCAGAAAAATTGTGAAATAGTTATTCCATTTATTGATCAAGGAAGTTGATGATTTATTTTGTAAAATGTATATTAAATAAATTATTGGGTAATTTTCCCAAAGTCATGACTTATTTAAATGAAAACAATGATTAATTCAAGAATTGGTATAAAATCTGTAGGTATCATTGTGTGGATATAAAGAAGGGCTGTGTGATGATCTTCTTTAGCACAGAGTTCAGAGACCTAGATAATGTCAACACTGGAAAGGTGTTTATGCAGGTGAGTCATGAGTTTGTGAAAACAATATAGCATTGCCCTCTTTTTTATCACTTTTAAATTAGTTTAGATGAATTCCTGCTTAAAAATGGCAACTCCATTGTACATCTTAAGTTGTTTTAATAGTTAAAGAAAAAGATGCAAAGAACGACTTAACTTCTGAGTTATTACCATCATTGATTCCACTATTTCTAAATGATATACAATTATTTTTAGTTCATAACACATTTGGTAGAAGTATGGCTTTTTTAATTGTACATATACACTCTCAGATAAAACTAACACTTAGTCTAAAAACTTCATTTTTAATATTTATTCACTTAAACCTCTCTTTATAGAACACCCAAACTTTTTTATTGTCATGACCATATTGTCAAGGTACCCCAGATAGGTACATGTAGCAGTACAGGCATGTTATGTCATTTATTGTCATGACCATATTGTCAAGGTACCCCAGATATGTACATGTAGCAGTACAGGCATATCATGTGCTTTAGAAAAGTGATGAGATCTTTGGGACCATTCCCAGACCCTATTGTACTAACTGTGGATCAATCTATCTCTAAGGGGATTCTTACTAGATTGCAATCAACTAAAGCAGCTTAGATGTCTGTCACACCTACTGAAGCTGCTAGGGGTAATTAATTATCGTTTATTGCTTTTTTAAATTGTTATTGATCCTAGCTGTTAGATCGATCTAGGTATGTGAACCCAGTCTTAATATTTGCTATGTCTAAAGGTTGATGTTCTAATAGATAATATTTTCTCCTATTACATGAATTAATATTGTATGAATCAATATTATATAACCCATTTTTATGTAAATATGATGATGGTTTACTCAAACTGCCAGTGTTAATGAATGGTTGTGTTCAGTTGATAGATTAAAATATTGAAAGAATACAGACAAAGTAGTATTGATGGCTAGGCAGAAAACCAAACTAAACCAAAAGATTTGGAACAATGAAAAACAACAATTCACTTCTATTATGGACAGACCATACCTGTTGCGGTGAAAATATCTGATTTTTTCAAAGAATTTTACAATTCTTGTGTCACCTCTCTTGCCTATAGATGCCATTGAATTGGTTTCATATAGCACAGAAGATATTTGTTTGATGTGTGTATTTGTGTGTATATATTCTGATCTCTATGGGCTCTCACAGACACCATACGTCAACTTAAAGTGATCCAACTCTGTGCCTAGACTCTCGCAAAGTGCAATCAGCTTAATTGACTGAAGCGCCTCTGCAGGCGTTGAATAGAATACAAAATAGCTGCTGATTATGTAAGAATATTGGAAACAAGAGGAGGCATGTCATTCACTTCAGCTGTTTGCACTCAGCAAGAGTTCCTGCAAACCTACGATTGATGTCAGATTTGTTGTTTAGTTCATTTTTCACTTCAGAATTTTGGCACATTTCTTGTGGAAGAAGTGAGCAAGGACCAGAAATTTTGGGTGGTTACTGAGACTCTGGGCGCCATCGTTGATCATCTGGACCTGTTGTCATGGAGATCAGGGTAACAGACAAACTCCAGACCATATGGTACCACAGCTGACAGCTGAGGTAAAACTGCTCCCTGTGGTTTTATTTATTTTTATCAAAACAATTAAAGACCTATAACGGCAACAGTCCCATCATCTTCATAGTGAACAATATAAAAAAGCGTCATGTTTTGCTTACTAAAATGATTCCTGCAGTTGGGTATTTAACATATTCTTTTACAATGTAATCATGTGTTTATTTGAAGACATATTGATCAATTCCAGCAATGGATATCTTCAGAAGGAATATTGTGAATTTTTTCCAGATTCATCAATAGAAAAGCAGCCTGGGAGCCCACATTCCTATCAGTATGACGGCAAGGACAAATCTGGTTCAGTTCATCATATACAAATCTTGACCAGTAGATTTACTTAGACCTGTTTCCGTACCAAGATTGATCTGACAGGATTGACCCATCTCTGAGGGAATTCTCACTAAATTGCATCCTAGATCGATCTAGGTATGGGAATAAGGTCTGAGACATATTTTTCTTCTCAAGTGTCTTAAAAATAATTAGAGTGTAGCACATCAAGCCACATAGCTTTCTGGTGTTAAATCAGTTTTATATCAGGCAACACTGATATTTAGAATTAATATTTTTCATTCTTTTTTTTTTAACTCTTATGATAGTCTCATTGGATGATTCATGTGTTTTCACATGAAACTGGTGTAAAACTTGCTTTTGTTCTTATATTCTGGATGACTGGTGCAAAAATTGCTCAAAAGGTGGAAAAAGCATGAAACTTGGCACAAATGTTCTTTGGACTATGCTGATCATTTTCAAGGGCAGTGCCCACAATTTCAAAGCGTTGCTTAGCAACCGTTGCTAAGGAGGTGATTTACCTTAGTAACAAGCTAATCTGACCTTTCTTGTTCAGTTTAAATGATTTAAAAAGGCTTTTAATAATGTTTCAAACCATCAGAACTATCACTATACTATTTTAAGACATTAAAAACCCAAGTAAACCATTGCAACAGTTGCTAGACAGCATATTACCCTAGTAACAAGTATTTAACATGCTGAATTAGCCCAGAAAGTTAGTGTTAAGGTTGATTTTTTGTTGAGTTCCTCTAGACAGAGGGGATTTCAAATGTCATTTATAATATCATTGATGTAAAAAAACAAAAACATTTTTACACCTTCTTTTATGGAAAAT
Organism: Lingula anatina; assembly: GCF_001039355.2. The sequence continues at coordinate 32,644 of NW_019774114.1, forward strand.
ATTTTTTTAATTTCTTTCAATTTTTGAGTTTTGACATAATGGTTGTGATAAGATTTCATCTAGGGTTAAATTGAAATTTTCCTGAATTTCACTCAAAGAACCAATAATCTTTGCCAAAAGGGATAAGAAGTTGCTTTTAGTATTTTTAATCCACCTTTTGTTACTACCGATTCCTGACATTTCGCCGAGAAAAACGCTCTCCACTTACTCTTATTTTCTTCATAAAGAAGTATTTTAAGCCATGTAAAGTTTAGGGCCTTGGTAAAAATTTTATTTGCGGTATCTTTTACCGTCCATTTTTGTAATCAGACGCCATCCTTGCTCATTTTATTTTGTATATTTTTCCATTCCTGATAAAGTTAAATATGATATGCATATTTTAAGTATTGAGGGAGGGGGGGGCTGGTAGGAGAGTTTATACATGCCCTACGTAAGATGAGAAATACTAAAGGTTTAACCACAGTTGACTTTCCTATTATTGAAAGGTTTCTCAGAGACCAGATTTCCAAGATATTTTTCATTTTGTTCAATATTTTCTAAAAAGTTTTTTTCAAATTGTATTTTGTCAGTTTCTATTCTCTACCAAGTATCTTAAATACACCTGCATGGTTTTATTTTAATTCCATTTGTTAATCAATGAAGTTCAAAAGTTTCTGTTCACAGCCAAAGGCCGTTAGATGCCATATCTTACTTCCACCAAGGCTGCTCTACAACAATATAAGAGTATTCTTGCGAGATGAACATATCTGAATCAGCACTACGGTGCCATGTCATCAGATACCATGTGCTCACTCTGGTTGGACTTGTGCGGAACAGTGGGCCTATGTGGGCACATTTGCCAGAAGCTATTGACCTGTCCAGAGTTGTTCCAGTGTGCATGTAGGTGCAGATGTAGAGGCTGACAGTGTGCAAGGGCAAAATGCACTGTATATTGCACATACAAGGGAGAATTAACTTTTATTCTTATTATTATTATTATTATTATTATTATTAACTATTGCAAAGTTTTATAAAGAGTCGTAAGGCGATAAAAGCATGGAAATGGCTGGTTACTAATTTTGAACATGCTGCCTTAAGTATCTGCACTGGCAATTTATTTGATCGGATGTGTGTTAACACACAATTGGTTCAACTTACTGGATTAAAAGTATGAACATCTTGCTCAAAAGTGTAGTTCTTAGCTAGTATTATAGGTTTGCCTTACTTAATAGACTAACGCAACTTTAAATGCTTGTTGCTAAGGTAATATGCTGCCTAGTAATCATGGCTGAGGTTAATTTGGGTTTTAATTGCCTTAAAATAGTCTAGTGATAGTTCTGATGCCCTGACACATAGTTATTAGCATTTCTAAACCATTTAAACTGGACAAGAAAGGTCTAATTAGCTTGTTACTAAGGAAATTCACTTCCATAGCAACAGTTGCTAAGCAACGCTTTGAAATTTTGGGCACTGCCCTTGAAAATGATCAGCATAGACCAAAGAACATTTGTGCCAAGTTTCATGCTTTTTCCACATTTTGAGCAATTTGGCCAAAATATAGCACCAGTCATTCAGACTATTAGCCTTTACTTTCAAAATTAAATATCAAAACGTGTGGGGCTGTATTGTCTGTTTAAACTTTGACCCACTAACTGAGACAACCAAGTGACTTAATTTCCAATATAATGGTTTTTTAAATGAAATTATTGTATTTGTGAGGCTTAAGTTGTCTACACCATATTGAATTTGTTTGATATGATAAAACTTTGTATCACTGTGTAACGTTCTATAATTACAGTTTTAAATTTACGTGGATGTTAATAAAAAATTTATTTAAAGCTGAAGATGTAATTTTGTTTGAAATATGGATTATTGGTTTAATTTAACTAGAATGTGTACATTGTATGGCAGCATAATATTCTATAAATTACATTTTAAGCTTGTGTGGATGTTTTAAAGAATTAACTAATTAATTATATTTATCTATTCATGGGGGAGGGGGGTACTGAACCCTTAATGATTCAAACGGATTTCATATAATTTCTAGTTGAATTAAGAAGTTTTTTATACATTACTTTTTATAAAGCATTCGTTATATATAATGTATAATCAGTTTACTACAACTTCAGTTTTACCAACAAATGCACAACATAGTTTTCTCACGTTCCATGCAACGTCTGAATAAATTGGTGAAAAAACAAATTCTAACATATCTGGTTGCTCTACCTAAATCTCACGTAACACATTTTGTTCGTTTTCTGGGTTAATTAGCTTAGCTATAGTTTAAGCCCCCGTTACACTGGACGGCGTCCTTTTGCGCGACCACGAAACTGGCATAGCTGTGGTCGTAGAAGGGAGGCACAAGTATCGCTTTGGTTGAATGCTTAGTGGTCGGCCAGTTGTCGGCACATAAAATATAGTTTTATTTTACTCTCAAACGGGGCCATACCACAGGATGCAGAAAGGACGCCATGCATCCAGTGTAAAGGGAGCTTTATGAAAGCACTGGCCTAGTAAGTAGTATCTTCATGTGACAGACCAGGGCCACAATACACCTCTGGTGTAAGGAAAGACTGAATTGATTTCAGACGAGATACAAGCCCTGGAATGATGATGGAAAAAATTGAATTTATTGCTTCACTTTTATCGTACTCCCATTTTAGGTATCCTCTTACGTCAGAATTCTACGTTTTACTACATTGTATATTAACGTTAACCCGCCCTGTGATATCAGGGTCTCTAAAATAGTATACAATAGTATACAGTCCCTTTCAACAATTTTGTAACAGACTTCTATCGCACATTATGGTCAGAGAGAAGCGTTACACAATAATTGTGCGCGTATCGTTGGCTTAAAATATTGATAAGTTGACGCCCATCGCGATAGTTACAAATTGATATCAATCACGCTCGTTAAATGTCGTAACGTCTCAAGCAATGTGAATAAATTATAATTATCTTGAAGCTCCCGCCTGGAAACTCACTGTTCTATTTATTCATGATTTTACACGAGACCACGCCTTTCCTTGTGGTAATTTCCACATGATTCCATTTATCTTTTTTAATTACCCCAAAACTAAATTTTATATACAATGTAGTGACCTTCACGTCAGTCGAAATCAAGTAAAGTCCGATACGTATAATTCTTCAAAATAAAAGATAATATACATATCGTTAACTAAATTTGATGCTGTTTAAAACATGCGGAAACAACTCGAAAACTGGATTAAAAGTGAAGGAGAGGGAGCTAATGTTCAGATTTACGCATCGGATATTATTCTCGGAAATGATGATAAGAAAATAAATCTACTTATTTTTCAGGTAAAAGAATACATTTACAGAAAATCAAAATATGGAGGGCATCCGTAATACAGGGACATCGAATGTTTTCTGAACTAAAAAATAATGCTTTGCTTGTCTTTATATGTATTTATTTTATACTGTAGTTACACGTAGCACGCATACAGGTATGTATGTACAGTATGCGTATGTTTTTGAGAAATGTGTATGTGAGAAGTGATTTGTATTGTATTGTATTGTACAATGTAATGTTAATTTCTTCAGTCTAATTAAAGAAAATATACATACAATTTTTAGAGAGCGTACGCGTCTGTAATTAAACTCATCACAAGCATCTGTAAGTAGCAGGCCATGGGAACGAGAAGTGTAATTTAAACGAATCTGCAGATTGTTACTTTTCATGAAATTTGTATGTGTAACTTATTCAAAATAAAGGAAATGTTTGCACACACTTGTAGAAAAGTGCACGACTGCTAGGGTGGTTTTATTGGGTGGTGGGTCGAGGGGGGGGTAGAGAGTTCGAGGCCCATCTCGCCATGCCTATAGCTTAAGTGTACGTCTCTGTGGTTTAGGGGTACAGTGGTCGCCTGCTTCGCGGATTAGATTCCCGACACATTTGGAAAACATCAGACTGGCTTCTGTCTTGAGAAATGTACTATTCTTTACATCATCTACTTTCCAGGGAAGAAATTTTAAGCTTACGGCAGCTATGGACAATATGTCTACCAATAGATTACTGAGATCTCTAACAGTAGGGCCGTTCAATGGATTTTGTTTTGGTCATTTCCTATAAGTCCAGATTAGGGCGTTTTATGTTTACCTTGTTTTTTTTTTAAACTAGTGAAATANAGGGGGGGGGGGGGTAGAGAGTTCGAGGCCCATCTCGCCATGCCTATAGCTTAAGTGTACGTCTCTGTGGTTTAGGGGTACAGTGGTCGCCTGATTCGCGGATTAGATTCCCGCCACATTTGGAAAACATCAGACTGGCTTCTGTCTTGAGAAATGTACTATTCTTTACATCATCTACTTTCCAGGGAAGAAATTTGAAGCTTACGGCAGGTGTGGACAATATGTCTACCAATAAATTACTGAGATCTCTAACAGTAGGGCCGTTCAATGGATTTTGTTTTGGTCATTTCCTATAAGTCCAGATTAGGGCGTTTTATGTTTACCTTGTTTTGTTTTTTTTAACTAGTGAAATAAGATAAAAATTAATTCAACCAATAAAAATATTGGAAATCTAAATATCGGATTTTTTTTCATTTGAGACATAAAACTAAATAAAGAACTGAATATTATAATATTTATAAGCTATAGGCTTAAAAGTGGAATTAATATTAGATACTTAGAGAGAAAAACACTACTTAAAACGTTTATCCCCTTAAAATGAGAAATCTAATATCGTCGGTGAGAAATAAAAAGAGAATTTGCTGAATGGGTTTGTGTGTGCGTGTGTTCAAATTCACAATCTATTTAAAGAATATTAAAATAAAAGTATTTTGTGGTAATTTTCCTTATATCTGATCGACGGTGTACAGTATAAATGGGTGATGTAAAGAATTCTAATTAGGAAAAGTGAGTAAAATGCAAGTAAATAGAATGCTTTTTATTTTATATTCCGGAGTCTAATATATTTTTCTTTTCAACTGAAAATGCTACAAATAAATTACATTCAGAACGTTGTCTGTACCCAGTTCTGTGAAGGGTGACCTCGTGCTACTGATATTCAAAGCACACGTGAGCGCCAAACAAACAGAAATGAAAGGATACACAGTAAAAAACGAGTTCTGAGAAGGGAAGAGAAATGTGGGTGGGGTCGATACTACAGTCTACACACCAGGACTTGACTCTTCAATGATGGCAATGGGTCATTCTTGGCTGGAATACATGATTCTAGGACCCCCCCTCCCCGGACAATTCCTCCTAGACAACCCCCTCCCCCGAAGACGACCCCCCCCCCTAAGGCAATCCCCCTGAACAATTCCCCCAAGACACCCCCACCTTCCAAGAAAAGATAACACTCTGGTTTTGAATTATCTGTATTATACATGTATTTCCATTTATACACTTCTTGAATGTTTTGCTGACTATAAGAAAAGAGACAGAAAATGAAATAAAAACAAAAGTATTGGCTATAATTATAAATTATAAGAATCAGGAAGTTCGCTTACGCTCATAAACAGATCTGAGAGGCAACCTTAATAACATTTATTTAAGCAAATTTAATCATTTTCCATTACATGTCATTTTTAATCAAACTAATACTACCATTTTCTCTATTTTTCCTGAAAGCAAACAAACATTTTATCTGCATTTCGTTTGATGCTAGTGAGGTTTCTGTATAACAGGTTAAGCAAATTATAATGAAATACTAAAAAAAGAAGATAAGTTCCGAAGCTTATTCATTTCTGTCTGGGGCAGTGGTAAATAAATTAAAACTTACAGTAATTTCATCAAAGGGATACCTGAATGAGTATGATTATCTGTTTACCCACCTCTGCCTGGAGATAAAGTTTTATGAAAAGCAGGCATTTATAATTTTTCCCATTATCACATCTTCATTCTCAATATTATGTTCATTACGGGGGGGTGGGGGTGGGGGGGGGGTGTCCGCAGGGTGTCATGATACCCGGATAGATGTTTCAGCTCTAATATTATCTGATGACCAAGATGAATAAGAACATTTGACGTTTTTTTGTTTTTTTCTAATAACATGTCCACGAAATTGCTCTGGGAAGATAAGGATTAAGAAATTTAAGTTGACTTATCAAATCTATTATTTATGGCAGCAGTTTCAATAAAATTTTGTTCGGGGCTTCCAGGCCTTGTAAACGGATTAGGCGTTTACTGACACTAGCCGCAGATCTTTCAGCACTAACGCTCATATTTTAACCACAAAATTGACAAATTAACCAACACACCACACACTTATTTAGCACCAACAAAACGATATCTAGCACTAACATTCATCCGCTCTGGCAGTACTGCAAGACTAAAATCTCCTCAGGTAAACATTTAGCTTCGTTGAGCGACCCATATTCCATTACCCCTACCCAGTCAGGAGAAGTTAAAAACAATCCGCCTGCACATATATAATTGCACCAAATTCTGATGAGTTGTTGACACGCTTCTGCAGTTGATACACCTTTAAAATATCAATACATTNTTTTTTTTTTGTTTTTTTCTAATAACATGTCCACGAAATTGCTCTGGGAAGATAAGGATTAAGAAATTTAAGTTGACTTATCAAATCTATTATTTATGGCAGCAGTTTCAATAAAATTTTGTTCGGGACTTCCAGGCCTTGTAAACGGATTAGGCGTTTACTGACACTAGCCGCAGATCTTTCAGCACTATAGTTATAACGCTCATATTTAACCACAAAATTGTCAAATTAACCAACACACCACACACTTATTTAGCACCAACAAAACGATATCTAGCACTAACATTCATCCGCTCTGGTAGTACTGCAAGACTAAAATCTCCTCAGGTAAACATTTAGCTTCGTTGAGCGACCCATACTCCATTACCCCTACCCAGTCAGGAGAAGTTAAAAACAATCCGCCTGCACATATATAATTGCACCAAATTCTGATGAGTTGTTGACACGCTTCTGCAGTTGATACACCTTTAAAATATCAATACATTCGTAATGTCAGACAACTTTATTCGCACTGAGAGGTACATTTTTTAAGTTAAAACTGGAACTCTTTGTGAGGTCTTATAACACGTAAGTACTCTGAAGAGGCTTTTACTACTTTTTGCAAGTTCTTCTGAACTTTGCTTCCCGCTTTAAAGCTACTAATTTACAGTATATCACCCAAGAGAGAGGAGGGAGGGTGTCCCTTTAGGTAACACTCTTACGTACATTCCAAGCCATTGAATTGTCTCTTAAAATGGACCGGTACAGTAAAAGGTTCCGCTCTTCAGAAGCTGACCTCAATTCAGACTCAAACGATAACTCTAACCTGTCATCTCAGTTTACAATCTTTGGGAACTGCCACAGATAAAAAGTTCGTAAACTGGCAACTCACATACATGTATCACATAGGCCTATTGCCTTTAAAACTTCGAAACTAATTCATAGCATAGCTAAGAAAGTTAAATATTATGCACTGCTCCTGTCCGTAATGAATACACTAATAGATCATACAATACAAATATGCTATATTCTACCAGTGCGCCAGACAGCCTCAGTAATCTGGCCCACGTCTGGCCCAGATCTGGCAACGTCTGGCAATATCTGGGCCAGATTTTGCCAGACACTTGCCAGATCTGGGCCAAGTCTGGCAAAGTCTGGCATTTATGCCACATTTTGCCAGACACTTGCCAGATCTGGGCCAAGTCTGGCAAAGTCTGGCATTTATGCCACATTTTGCCAGATGCTGCCCAGACTTGGGCCAGATATGGTACTTTCATTTTCAATTTTTATTTTCTATTTATTTATTTTTTATTGACCAGTGAGCTGAATGCATTGAACTGACGTCATTTGATAAATTTTGATTTAATTTATCTCTCTCTCTTTTCTTCAAAGTCCCCTCATAAGTGTGCTATTTGTTTAATTTGACTTGACATTTGAATGAATTCACTGTTCTAAAACTTTTTNTTTCTCACAGAATTGATACCAACTTTGCAATTATTTTTTTTACCTTTGCGATTATTTATTATTATTATTATTATTTATTTTTTTTGCACCTCAAATCCCAGGTTGGGCAGCTGCCACCCCCCCTCCCCCCCCGGAGGCTACGGCCCTGTTTTACAGTACAGAGATTAGCCATCTATTTAACCAGAGACGCATCTTTTAATATCTAGTGAAAAATCAATCTATGGCCCTGGTAGAGGGGGGACCGTAGCGATAGTCCGAAGGTTCAATAGTCCGAAGGTTCATTGGTCCGAATGTTCACTATAGAACCTTCGGACCAATGAACCCTTGATTAAAAAATCGATAAAAATGTTACCACTTTTCGGACCAATGAACCTTCGGACTAATGAACCTTCGGACTATCGAGACGCCCCCGTAGAGGGTAGCCACAGGCTGCGGAGTGTTGATTTTGATGCTGTCTCAACCATGATTGTGACGGACTCCACAAATATCAGTCAATTGTGTTAGTGAAGACATAACGCGAGACGGGGAGGGGGATGCAAGGTTTACAAAGAAATTACCTAATAAGTCATTGGAAATGACAGTATGTTATTTTAGTTTAAATTAGATGTCGATGAACCATTCAGTAAATGACAATATGCTATTTTAGTTTAAATTAGATGTCGACGAACCATTCAATAGAGAAAATTAGATTAAAAGGAAATATGTTGAAGCGGCACAAAAATGATGGAGGGTGGAGGGTATGATGATGGTATAAAAGGTTTGGGAGAGTCGGGGAAATTGAGTTTTGAGTGCGTTCGGGTGTTTACTGATGTCCTTTAACTTAAACACACCAGGTTATACAAACTTTTACAACTTTTGTCTCTAAAATACTGTACAGATTAATCTTTTTTACTTATATAACTACCGTATGTTTCTACTATAGTATTTCACAAAGATGAACTTTAAAGATGACGTCTATTTAGAAAGAGCGCCATTACTAAAAACGCAGCACTGGAAAATTAACTGGCAAAGCGTCAACGCTACGTTACAAATGGAACAGAAAGTGCCGACAGAATCTACGTGGAGTCAAAGTTTGCTATTTTTGAACAAGCCACACAACGGAGACTGAAATATCGGAGTGCAAAATATGACTTGTTTTAATTATTGATTAAAAATAGGCTGTTAGTAGGCTATGACCAAGTTGTTAAACAGCCGATGAAATTCTTAAAATATTGAATGACTCTAAATGGAATTTAATAAATTTCTTAATTGCTTATTTGATTTTTCTATATCATTTTGTAAAGTCAGAGTATTTTATAATAGCAAACTGCTAACAACACAATTCTAACCGACGCGTTACTTTCCAAAGCATAAAAATAGGTGTGTGTGTGTGTGTGTGTGTGTAGTATGTGTATGTGTTTGTGTGTGTATGTGTGTGCGCGCGCGCGTCGGGGTGGAGGGCATGGGTCTTGCACGGGAATCTTCCTCTCTGACAATTGTCAATGTTGACAGGGTAAGTAATGGTACGGGAGAATATTGAGGAAGTTGAGTTACAACAGGGTTAATGCTACAGTATTTGTCCTTAGAGTCTGTCTCAACATGATTGTGACGGCGCCCAATGAATTTCACCATATTGTGCTAGTGAAGACAGCGATAAAGCATAGAGGGCGCTGATATGATAATCTTTCTTATAATTTCTCCGGAGTATCACAATAATTTTTTATATATCACAGTGGCTGGACCTTGGTCATATCTGTCGCGATGCCAAACCCCCCTCCCGCCTTGCACAAGTATTTTGGTCGCAGTCCATAACAAATCCAAAGTCTCATTTCTTGCACAGCGCCATCTACACTCAACAATGTTTATATATGGCGCGTGCAAATGGTGACGCTGAAAAGCCGGAATACTTTCATCAAACGTTCTGTACACTGAGCGTCATCTTCCATCAGGGCACTTTTCTTAGATGGTTTTGTTATATATTCTGTTGGCAAACTTTATCGGTGAGTTCAGGATAAGACATATGAAGTGAAGAACACGTATGGTATCGACTGTGTTAGTTGTTCACGTTCACATCTCAATGCAATGTAGCACGAAAATTCTTATGGCTGTGACAACACACCAGCCATTTAAACTTCGAAGTATTATGATTTGTATTTAGTGCATACAATAATCTATAAACTATACAGGACAAATTTGTATTCTTGCCATTTAGAAGTTTAATCTAATAATTTTTTGTTTTTTTTTCGCCCTCTCGCACCGATTTCGGGGTCCCCAGAGGATGTCATTCATAAAAATAAAAAGTGTGGCCTTACGAAATTTAAAATGCACTTTTTCTATTTATATGTAAGTTTTCATATCCCAATATCTCAGCTCCATATAACAAAAGTGGTACTATCAGCTTATCAAAGAGGTCTAGTTGGCAATATTGATAAATTTAACTGTCTAGCTTTTTTATAAATGCCAAACATAATTCTTGTCGCCCTCTGTACTACATATTTTCGCGTAGAATAAAATGATCCTGTTCTAGATATAAAAATTCCCAAATATTTAAAACTTTTGACAATTTCAATGTCATAATTATTATATTTAAATGACAATTCTTTAGGTTGTCTCCCTTTTCCAAATATTAGTATTTTATTCTTGTGTTTACCTGCAATTTCCAATTTGAACAGTATTAAAAAAAGCAATCAAGTTGATATTGAAGATCATCTTTGGTCTCTGACACCAGTAATGTATCATCTGCGTAAAGTTTCACCATAATTTTGATATACACATCAAGCTCATTTTCAAGCTCATCAGTTACGGTCTGTAAACCAACAACATTTTTGTTAGATAGAAAATCCTCTAAATCATTAAGATAGAGAGCAAAGAGCAAGGGAGATAAATTTGCCCCTTGTCTAACTCCATTTTGACAAGAGAAATATTCTGAGAAACGTCCATTATAAGTAATGTTTGATTTGCATTTATTGTACATATTCATAATAGACATAATAACCCTTAGGCATTTCCCACTTATTTGGTAACTAAATAATTTTCTCCATAATCCAATTCTCCATATCTTATTGAAGGCGGGTTTAAAATCTACACAAGCACAATATAACTTATTCTTTTTTAAGAATGATAATTCAATCAAAGAGTACAAAGTAAAGATATTATCGGCTGTTGAATAATTAGCTCTAAATCCGCTTTGATTCTCCTTTAATATATCTGTGCTATCTGAGTAAGTACTGTAGTTAGCCTTTTGCTCAGAATCGACGTGGACACCTTGTCTAAACTACTTAACAAGGAAATAGGCCTGTAGTTTTATGGTTCATGAGCTGATCCTTTATTTTTATATATTGGCTTAATGAGTCCATTAAACCATGCATCTGGTACAATTCCTGAATTAAATACTACTTTTAAAAGTTTGACATATAATGGTGCCATATGTATAGATGATTTTATGTATTCATTTAGTAATATGTCTGGTCCTGGTGACTTATTATTTCTGAGTAATTTCACAGTATTTACAACTTCATTGACCGATATAGGTTCATTCATAAATGAACTATCATCAAAGATCTGGTCACTGTCTATAAAAAGTAAATCTTTTTCATCATCAGTATTAGCATTAACCTTCTTGAAATATTCATAACTAGAAAAGCACTAAGAGAGCGCAGACCTCCGCCAAGGCAGCAAAGTCTTCAACCAATCTCGTTTCACCCCTAAATTTTCTAAATTTTGATTATTGATCCGGATCACCACCAAAAAACTAATCACTTCTAAGTTAACCCATTTCTGACCTACCCTGAATAATTCCATCGAAATTCATCCATAACTTTTTGAGTTATGTTGATGACAAACAGACAGACAGACAGACAAACAAACAGGGGTGAAAACATAGCCTCCTTGGCAGAGATAAAAATCATCTACACCTAGATCTACTGCACCATCACTACAGGACTTTTTTCCTTTTACATTAAACAATTTCCAATATTCTTTTGGATTTTTACTTCACATATTCTTCATTTTATTTTGTAATTGGTATCTATAATTAGTAAAAGATTTATCCGCTACAGTTTTATAATGTTTCTGAGCATCAAGAACCCCTTGTTTAAATATAGTGGATCCATATTTCTTGTATTTACGATGACAATTACAGTACTCCTTACGTGCGATACGGCACTCATTGCAGAACCACTCTTTATTCTTTTTCAAAGTATATTTAGTTTTCTTAGCTGAACTCAACAATACTTCAGCTGTCTTTTCAAAAATTGAATCAATTTCCTTTTTCTCCACACTGCCAAGATCCAATCTCTCGATAACATTTTGTATATCAATAATACAAGCTAAGTCAATATTTCTATTATATTCGTTGGCTTTATCCTTATGCCATTTTTTAATTCTTTCTGTGTATTCACCCACATCTATATTACCCTCTAGTGTACACCTATTAGAGTTCTGTTTGATTATACTGAGGTGGCAAACCAGAGGTAAATGAATATCTGAATAAAGACAGTTAAAATCTAAAATCTCAAAATATGTGACAAAATTTAAGAAGAAATCAGCATTAAAAATAAAATAATTTACCAACTTGTTCATCACTACCCACTCTTACATTCATTATATATATACAAGCTGTGAGTCTTAGAGACCATTCCCACAGATATTAAGAACGATCTATCCCCCTGGGGAGTCTCACTAGATTGCTGTCAGCTTAACCAGCTTAAATGTCTATCCCGCCTACTGAAAGCTGCAAGGGGGTAATAAACTTTTGTGCGCGCTCAGCTCCAGGAAGCTGACAGCAATTTAGCTTGAACCCCCAGGGAGTTGGGTCAATTCAGATGGATTGATCTAAATCTGTGGGAACCCAGTATTACAAAAGTTTAGTAAATAATTACCGAAGTTGTTAACTGTATTGTCATTGTACACTGGTCTCTAGTTTATGGACATCTGTTAAATGATCAAAATTTTCACCAAAAGCTATTTAAAAAGTTTTAAAGTCAGGATAGTTAAACTTTTTATTTATACCACATACATTTAATGAGAGAATTTTGTGTTCTTGTTATATTTATCACTAGTCGAAGTCCTGTCTTCACTGACAGAGCTACCATTCAGATAAGTGTTACTCACTGCTTTAATTTGTTCGGACGACCCCGCCCCCCCCCCCCCCCCCTAGATTCTAGATTTCCGTATTGCCAGCTCGATCTTGGTTTCATATATAACCCATACGAAAGCAATACGAAAGCGAAACCAGTAAAAGCGATCCCAAGATTTTTAACAAGCTAACTTTTACTGTGCCCTGACACTCAGGGTACCCCCTCACCATTTCCTTGTCCTTAAATGACCCACACTTAGCAATGGTTGGCCTATGTTTCCCTGGTGTGTGCGGTGAACCCTTTCAAATTTTATTTCGTAAGAAACTACTATAAACGCACCACTTTATTATCAGTACTGGTATAGTGTATGCTTCAGCCTTGACTAACAACAATACTTTATTTTGAAAGTTTATTATTTTATTTTTTAATAAATTTACTGAAATTTCATTATTTTAATATTTTGGATCTTGAGGAAAAAGCCTGATCACTCACTTTTTTGTCTTTTCCAGTCCATCATCTGTCCAATATCATCTGCCACAATGGAACGCAATGACTCCAGACTACTACACTGTACTAGCAGGCACAGGACTATACTGCCANTTTATTTTTTTATTTTTCAATAAATTTACTGAAATTTCATTATTTTAATATTTTGGATCTTGAGGAAAAAGCCTGATCACTGACTTTTTTGTCTTTTCCAGTCCATCATCTGTCCGTCATCATCTGCCACAATGGAACACAATGACTCCAGACTACTACACTGTCCTAGCAGGCACAGGACTATACTGCCAGAATGGAACACAATGACTGCAGACTACTACACTGTACTAGGAGGCACAGGGCTATACTGCCACATTGGAACACAATGACTCCAGACTACTACACTGTACTAGCAGCAGTGTATGAAATTCAAGGAAATTACTAGCCAGACCGCCGGGCAGGTAACTTTGAAAAGTTACCAGCCTGGCCATGTAGTTACCTGCCCTAGTTATGATAACCCCTAGAGTTAAGAGAGGTATGCTGAGGGGGTCTAGAATGCATTCTTGGGAGAGTAATTTGGAAATGAAAGGGCAATATCATGCCTTATGCATGGAAATTTAGAAATTGGTTGGAATTTCAACTGAATGATACCTTGTCAGTGTTGGATTTAGAGAGGGTCAGGGGGCTCCTGACGCCCCCCTTTTAATTTCTGTAAAAAAACCTCACCTCTTGAAATAAGACTTTCACTAGTTGAATCATAGTTCTAAACCATACCAAATGGCACCATTCACCATCTAAAATACCAAACATTTTCAGGGCCCTTTAGCGGGCGGGGGAGAGCGGGAGTAGTCAATTCAGTTTATGTTCACCTTGCAGGCTAGCTCATTTCTTCTTCAATAATTTATTCATACCTTTTATTCCGATTTCGTGATATCACTTGATCATAATTTTTGCTTTTCTGTATAGCAACAATATATATATTGTTGTCAAATAAATCGATCTCTGTGCTTACAATAAAGAAAAAAGAATTTAGAACGTAGGGTCCCTTTGAATATCGCTTTTAAGCTTTAAAAGGCGGCCGAAAATGGTCTTGCACGCTAATGGCCCATAGACAGTCCTGCAGGGCCCCGTATCTCGAAAGCATTGCTTATTGAGAATAGCTATATATATCACATAGAGGCTACAATATATTATATGGGGCGAGTATGGGCGAGTTATTGGATCGAGATGCTTGCGCTCGGTTGCAATGCGTGATACTTTCGAGTTACGGTTTTACAAAAAAATGTTGCCGCTCGACTAATTGCAAATCGAAGTCACCTTTCCATGGATCCCAATTTGTTCTCTTTCGTTTGGTTCTGTCGTAATCTTTGTTATTATGTACAGACACAGATGTGTCTGTACATATTGCCATCACCTGCGTCTGTCGTCGTCGCCGTCGCCGTCGCCGTCGTCGCCGTGCACTTTCCTTGTAAACACGATAAGTGGAAGACTTTTTGGCTTTATATTTACAGAGCTGATGAATATTCATAAAATGCAGGTCAAGTTCGAAAATCAGCATGATCGGGCCATTATTGTAGAAGTTATGCTGTTTTTTCACTTTTCAGCATATATGCAACACTGTAAACACATTTCAACAAAAACCGATAGGCCTGTTGTCATGAAACTCACAGGAAAAATTGATCTTACTAAAACGCAGGTCAAGTTCGAAAATCGGCATGATCGGGCCACTATTTTAGTAGTTATGCTTTTTTTTT
>NW_019774114.1:68220-116041 GCF_001039355.2 Lingula anatina
TGAGTAAAGCTGATGTTATGTGGAATTACAGTCTATTGTTGGACATCAGTAACATGTGTAATTCACTTTGTTTTGAGTGCATTTTTATATTGTTTTCTAAAAAGACTTTCCCAGCGCCAAGAGTTTCATCCTTATCACTTAACAGTTAAGCCTACAGGTTTTAACTCATAATTTTAGTCTCATGTGATATGCGGCTTGCTGGTTGTCACTATCTGGTGTTTGCAGCAGACTGCCTTGGATGAATTCATAATGTAGTATTCATATGCCAAGCTTTCTTTTTGCTAATTTTTACTTGATAAGGATATAAATACTGTACATACCCAAGGGAGTCCATCCAACCAACCCAACATTTTTGTAAGCTGTCCAGATGTCTTTGGAAGTATGGGCCATCTTTTGAGGCTAACGGCTTTCCAAATGATGGCTGGAGATAGCCTTGTTACTGAAATATTTTTACCACCCCCCTTCCTGTCTCAACCCTGTTTTCCATTTCCTCTTGGAAAAAGCAGTGTAACAATCAGTGTCAATGGAAGTGTAATGTTTCGTAAAAAATTTATTATTTTAGGAATTCAGACCAGAACGCTTCTTAAACACAGATGCCAAGAAAACAGACCCCTTTTCCTTTGTTCCCTTTTCTGCAGGTCCAAGGTGAGTTAGAGAAATGGCAATAAAACACTACTTTCCTTAATAGATAACTTGATAAATTGTCATCATTTTTTGGCAAGAGAAGAAAAGTTGGAATAAAGTATTTTAGGGGGAAAAAAAACTTGATTTTCGATGTTGAATATTCCAGGAATTGTATTGGACAGAATTTTGCTATGAATGAGCTGAAAGTGATGCTGGGCAAGACTGTTCAAAGGTAACCAAAATTATTGTTTTCAATAGACTTGCAGTCATTTCATTATTTTTGTCTTTTCCATCCCAGCGTACCACAAACTTTCATAGTATCATTTACAACAAGAAAGAAGGGAACAAAGAATATTGCTTGTTCAAGATTTGGTCAAACAAGGCCGCTTTTATTTTATAATCCCACTATCCTAATCTTTTTAGCAATGTAACAAATTGCTGCCTGTATTAAATGTTATGGCCCAAAGAATTAAAAAGATATAATTATCATATATTCATGCGACTCCTCATCTTAAAAATTATGATGCAGTGAATCAGAAAAGATTTTTATGTACAAACGTTTTTGCACAATTTTTTTTTTGTGGTGTTGCGAAGAGGCCATAACCTATTGGCAAGGAGCCCAAGCACACTGGGCAAGGAATACCCCACAAAGGAAAGTCCGGGGAAAATTATGGAAATTGTAAACTGTCATAAAGCCTGCAAGACTAAAATAAAAGCTTATCTATTAAAATGGCTTAAATGGAAGTTACATCATTAACAGGACTGCTCCCAGAATGTAACTGCAATGAATTTTTTTGTTTTCGATACAGTTTAAGAGTTGCGCTGTATCAAAAATACAGTGTTACAATATTCAGTTGTGAAAATAAAATATGAAATACTCCAAAATTATGCCCATAACTACCTGTACTATTGAACTTGAATACAGTTCCTATAAAGACGTTGATGAAAACAAATTCTCAGAAGACATGGGACAAGTCCCATGGAATACTGTGGAACTGTTTGATAATCCCACTTTGCATGTTTTACCCTCTTAAAATAAATTTTCTGGCCCTTATATATGCAAAGCTGGTAGAGATACACCCGTAGTTACTATTGAACTTGAATACAAAAAAATTGAGAACTTTTGTTTATTACATTTTGTAGAACTTTTCAAGCACAACACTGGAGGTAGTGTCCCTTTTTTTTCATATGAATGTGCTTATCCAGCTGGTGCTTCAATACCCGGAGGTGGTATCCCCTTTCTGATCCTCTAGTTATTATTATCATCTTTTTTATTTATCTTGTGATTTCAGTTTTGAGCTGACTTTGGATCCCACTCACCAGTATCTTTACAAGCCTGATATGGTCATGAGAGCTGTACATGGAATCAAGTTATTCATCAAACACAGGAACTAAGGATTGATGTGATTAAAAAGGTCTTTAAAAAAACATTGCTAATTAGAAGTTATTTAGTCTAAGGGGACACTTAAATCATAGATCCTAAACAGGTTCTTTGTCTTTGAAAATCAGCATGGTCAGATCATTTTTACATTTTTTTTTTTTTTTTGAAATTATTTTGGGGAGATTTGTACCAAACCAAATTTTTGATGTACTTCAAATTTGTTCTGTGACTTTGCATGCAAAGGGAGGCAGTTTCCTTTTTGTTAAAATCAATGTGATATGATTATTTTTAAGATGGTTGTTGATTTAATGCATCTTTTTTGCATTATTTCGGCCGTGCATGTTCACTCCATAATTGCCAGACTGCATTTTTGTTTTACTTCAAATTTGTTCAGAATCTCTCTTTAGTTAAAAGGAAGGTTAGTTTTGAAAGTCAGCACATTTCCAAATTGCATAGATAATAATAACAGTACTTTGATAGACCCCAAGTTGCAAGCAATAGACAGCATGAATTTTACTTAACATTTTAAGCAGTGGCAAGAATACAGTGTATTATCATTAAAGCGTAAAGCACAATTACTTACAGCCAGCATTTCTGAAGATATTTTAGAATTTTTATAGATACCATATATATGTACATGTACATGCAGCAGTACAAGTTAAGTATAATCAACAATGATCTACATGAAATCGAGGTTATATAATTGACAAGATGGAGTCGATTGAACTGAATTCAGTTAATATTTAATCTTATAAATATTTGAGATGTAAGGAAAGTTTCATATGTCTTTGAAGACTAATCAAATTTGAATGATGCAAAATGTTTTCTGTATATAAAACAACACAAGACTGGTAAGTGTTCTGATGAAATGTATTTATCAACATAATCCTTTTATTTTTTTTTAAGAAAAAAAATGTTTATGTTTGAATTGCCTTGGCAATCCTGAAGAGAAATGTTAAGGAAATGTCATGTTTGCCAGTGTTTTTCACATTTATTGGAATTAATATTATTAAATTAAGTATTATTCTAAGTTTTTGATACATTTATGAATGCTTACATATCAATATTTATGTACATGTGAAATATCAGTATGTGCACAATTTCTTATAGGGTCCTATAAGAAATTTTCGTAAAGGTGTGCATATCAGTATGTTCCAATATATTTACAGTATGTTACTATATAGCAAGATGATTTTATTACTTACTAGCAAAGAATAAAATATTGATGCCCAATCATATTAGCCTTAGGGAAATAAGGCCATAAAAAATTAAACATCAAATTATATGTGAAAATAAAACATAACTTTCCCAAATTTAAATATATGATTATTTACATCCAGAAATTATTATTTTGAGGGCAATCTGAATGCAGCATCCATTCTACTTAATCACTGGAATGTACTGTACTTGTGAATGCTGTTATTTTTCCATACAGTTTACGAGTTGAGCTATATAAAAAAATACAATGGTGCAATATTCAGTAATGAAAATAAAATGTGAAATACTCCAATATTAGCAGGGAAATACCCATAGTTACTTTTAACTCTAATACTAGGAAGTCATATACTGGCAATCTAGTTATGACCTTGAAATTTACCTTTGTTCGCAAATATCCAAGGTCTTATATTTACCATTGAATCATTTACCAATCTTACTGCAACCTTGAATTTGATCTTTTACGTTTCCCCGTGATTTGGTTATAAACTGTAATTTTCAAGAAAAAATTAAGAACTCTTGTTTACTGCCTTTTGTAGAACTTGGCAAGCTCAACACTGGAGACGATGCCGCCTTTTTTGTTTTCCATACAAATGTGCTTACTCCAGCTGGTGTTAAAATACCCGGAGGTGGTATCACCTTTCTAAACCTCTAGTTGATGATTGTTTTATGGGAGATGAAGCCTTTTTGTTATTCCCTGGATTGTTTTTTTATCACGTTCGTGCAATGGCTGCAAACAGTTCCATTTCGTTTCCAGGTAGATTTTGTGTAGGCCTATGAAATCAATAAAGATTTATAAAGTGGCTTACATATTAAATGTCTTAACTGTCTCCGTATTATTATCAATTATGAATGAAAACAATCGGGAAATTGGTTGCTGGTGTTATTGGCACAACCTTGGTTATTAACCATTGTCAAAACGCAATGATGCAATGATTGGCTGTTGTGGTTACCCAATATTATAAGTCCCAAACTCGCTTCGAAGCAGCATTTACTCAGTTAACTCGTTGTCTTAATGTCTTATACAAGCAAATCAAATTTCCCGCAAGAGTAAAATGAATTACAGAATCGAGTGGATGGTTTGGTAATCACGTACTGAGACACGCTGCATATAGAAACCGGGGTATTGGTGATTCCAGAATCTAGCTACCACACAGGTAAATATTGCAGTGAAATACTGTGCTATTTTGAGCTTCTCACTTTATGACCAGCATGTAATTTAATTTAATAACATTACGTTTGCATCTACATGTATTAAGCTGAGATTCAAAAATCCTTAATTTTCTAAAATATGGCATCACGGGTGATGATACTTTGTTGGTTTAATGCACAAAATATTTATAAGATTAGCGGGATTATGAACTCATTAGAATTAATAAGGTTGGCTGTAAATGTAATCACTCAACATCGTCCGTAACTATTAAGCTGGCGGCCACATGTCTGTCAATCATGGTTTCTGCAGGCGGTTACTTGGTGCGCATGTTTCTAAAACTATCAATACCTGCCAGCCGCATTGTCGCTGCATGCAGGATTTTTTTTTTATTTCTGAGGCATGGCGCCAGAGATTTTCTAGTTGTCATTTCGGGAACAGTCTTTTTCCTCCAGGTTGGCTGATCAATTGGCCAAACATGGTCCTGTTCTACTGGAATGTGAATAATGACCCCCCCCCCCAAAAAAAAAAAAAAAAAAGGGTTCCAGTAGATACCTGTGTAATAGTCTATAAGCCGTATAGTGGGGCATTATAACACGTATTGCAATGCATCGTGTGTATATTTTGGTCAGTCTGACAACAGAGTTGCATTTTCATTTGGTTTCCACCGATCAACCACAATTACAAGAGTGACAAAGAATTTAACTTTCTTCAAGAGGAATGGGCCGGAATTTTTTCCTGTATGCGAATCATTGCTAGACAAGTCCTTGCACTTGGTATCGATGATTAGTACCATTTCTAACTGGATTAGTTTTAAACGAATATCAATAATGTAGACTGCCATGCCCCCCTCCTTCATTTCAGATATAAAGATCGACCAGAGCTGGTCACATTAGCAAAACAAATCTAGCAAAGGTTCAGAAAAGACCGGTGCCTGGATTGTTCAAACATACCGGGTAATCGTAATGTTTTTGAACGTAAGATTACCTCTCTCTGGCACTGATGCAAATGGCTTAATGTACAATTTTTGTACATGTATATCTGATAAAGTCTCTGGGACCATTAAAAAATCGTTGAAATCTCTTTCCATTTGGTATCCGAGTCAGAAATGTCGATAAATATTTCCTGGACTGATGGGGTTGAAACCAGGACACATGTCACAGAGACTAAAACCGCAACATAGCCCATCCGGCCGAACAATGTTCAGCCACTATTGAAATGCACTGAACAAATGGAAATTAAATATTGTCTAAATCTGATACGATTAGTATCACAGCAAAAACAAATATGAATATCAATTGTGAATAGCATTAGATTTTATCTTACTATTCTTGACATGTTAAAAAACAAAAGATGATTGGATCTACTACATGATTGTAGTACTTAATATATTATTTAAGCTTAACATACGCACCATTAAAGCTAGGATAGTGTAGGATAGTGACCATATTTCTCATTGCCATAGGCGCAGTGTTGTGCATCGTTTTTTGCCATAACTAACCAGTTGTCATCAAGTAAGTAAAACTGTTATTTTGATTGATAATTTTTCATTTCAAAATCACAAGATTGCATCTACGTTATATCCTTTGATGTGGCTTAGGCTGATGAAAATGAGTAGCCAATGACTTAAAAAGTCGACATTACGATATTGACGTAAAACCGTTTAACGAATGATTGGCACACATTTAATTACATGTAGTTGTGATAACTAAATGATAAATTGTCAAGACAATCATAGTTTGCTTTGATGACCGAACCGGAGTAAGCCAACTTTCAGATTCGCCATAAAACGCAGATTTTTAGGTGCAGATCACAAATCAAATCCATAAACTTCAGGTCCGATGGCGAACTATCTTCCTAAAACTAAGGGCTCATTCCCAATGAAACTTAAGTTCTACGTAGATAGATCCAACTCCACTGAATGAAATCAGATTAACACGCCTCCTCCTGGCGTTGAGTATAAATTAATACAGAAAAGCTGGTGATTATACGAGTACAATATACGTTGGTAACTAGATCTGTTAATCAGACCCCGCGGAGTTGGAACGATCTAGGTAGAATGATAGTTTTATTGGGAAAGAGCCCCAAAACTCCTAAAGTCGCCTATCAAAATCGATCCCTTGCAAGTTGAAGAGTGTCGAAAGCAATAGTTCAGAATAACCGTAAGTAGAAAGTTACCTGAAAAATCAGAAATTTGAAAAGGAGCCGTAACCACCAATATACCTGTGAGCACGGTCAAATAATTATGACACATATTAATCATATTTGATTTTTTCAGAGGGATCGGAAAATGGAACTTGACAATCTGGCTGAAGTCAAGAAAAAATTAAACGAGACTTACAACTACGGTGTCAATGTTATAGACACGGACATCAAAGGGAACGAGGAGGAAAGTGAAAGAGAACCTACATGGAAGAGTGCATTTGCTACATTCAGCACCGTGACCACTTTCCATGGAGTTGGGAAGATAGTTGAAGACACGCCTTTTATGCTGAGAAGGTTTGAAAATCATATGATTGCACCGAAAATTATATACTTATTCAGTTTGAAAAGAATGGAATGTCCCTAACCTTCTGCCCTGCTTTGTTTTACCGCTACAAAAACCGGTCATTGTAAGGAGATTCTCGTTGTTCAGAATATTTTATTTAATGCTTAGCACAATTTTACACGGCTGTATATGTGTGCAAGATGTCGGGAAAAGCAGCTTTTAAGCTGATATGATGCCAAAAGTCATAGTGACAAATTCATTAAATTCTTATAGAATGAACAAATTTTACATCAAATTCGTCAAATGTCTGGATAGTAAGAAAGGTCAATTATATCAGTGGCTACTTAAAAATGTATCTGGTTAGATTTTTTAATTATCTATCTATTCTATCTATTCTATTCTATCTATTCAATCTAAAGTAAAAGTTGTCGAATTTATAATTTTCATATCTACTCTATTTTTACGCATACTTACAGGTTGCAAAGCTTTGAAGCGAAATGCACCATTTGTTTCCACATTTCTGATGGTATAATTTCAACGTCCCATGCTACGTCAGGCACAATTTATATGATAAAACATTATATTACAGCGCAATCTATTGTATGCACAACTCGATAAGCGTTACAAAAGCAGCCAAGAAAACTAATAAAGAAAATTGACTTTTTAAAAATAAGTATCGATCAAGTTCTAGTTGGTAGTTAATGAAAGTACCTGAGTGCATTAATTGTTCTTGTCAGAACAGAGGAAGCATTCGCCAATGAATCACCCTCCCAAACAACTCAGACCCTGAGATATTCAGACCATGCATTTTGGTTGTCAATGACGAAATTTGCTTTTGTTTGAACTGGATAAGGCAGAAAAATCGCCCCCTATGCCGCCAAGAATGTTGAGTGGTGGTATTGTGATGGCATAGATAAAATATCGATTCAGCTCTAGTTGACAGCTAATGGAAGCACCGGGGTGCATGGTTTATGTTTGAAGAAGCATCCCCCGTTGACACCCCCCCCCCCCTTAAAAAAAACCCCGCACCCTGAGATACGGTCTGTTGGAAACACTTCCATAACCAGTACCCCTTTGCCATCTTCAATGGCAGAGATATGCTGGGTAGATACAAATCGGTATTCGAAAACACAGGGTTCCTTAATACTTTGAAACTCGATGTATTTCACCCATGTCTGTAATATACGAGTCGGATATGTCATAATCCATTTTTACCCTCAGTAATTAACTGGGAAATGGTCTTTATCTGGAAATTATTTTGGCTGATTTGTATTATCAAATCATCAGGAATTGTAAGTTTGGTTTGAAATACTTTATGATATACTCATCCGTATGAGATTTTCGCAGATTGTCTTCGATTTATTATTGATGAAGCGTGACAGCAGACACTTAAGGGCACTCAAAATATAAAGGCAAAAACAGGCGTTTATGTGAACTTGTGTCCAATTACTGCGATTGATTACTATACTATGTCACGTTTAAAAAAAACCTTCATTGTGGGGAAAATACAAAAATTGAAAAAACACGAACGAGAGACGAGATTAATTTTGTGCGGGTCGATTAATTCATAAAACACATAATGCTGAAGGCATTTTGAATTAATAATAAAGGCAAAATTTACCTTGGGCATCAAGGAATAAATGTTCAAAAATCCGTTTTTGGTAATCTGTCTCTCAATCAAAAACAAGGCCAGTTGTCAACAGATCATTGTAGTTTGGGAGAAAACGTGAAAAGGAGACTTCAGCTGATCTGCTATTATAATATAGGTTGCTTCTGCTCCAAGTCATAAAACATTGTTAAAGGGGTTCCACCCGCCATCGAATTAAACCAAAATTTAAACGCCTTTTATTTGAACAAAATTCCCATCAAAAATACATTTCATCCTGCATTAACCAACATTTTTTTTTCAGAGTTATATGGATTTTTCTGGTATTGCTTGGGGCTGGTCTGTTTCTAATGCAACTGATAGGGTGCGTCGTATACTATCGCTCTTGGCCGGTCACGGTCAACGTCAAAATCAACTATGCTGACAAAATTAACTTTCCTGCCGTTACAATATGCAACCTGAACGCATTCAAGTAAGTTATGTCTTAAAATGTATGTGGACTGTAACTTAATTCCAATTAGCTGATGTACAAACTTTAAATCCGAAATTTAATATTTTAATGAAACAACCAATGAAGAAGATCTTGACTTTATGCGAGTTTTTTAAGCACCATTCAGTGTTTTAAAATACGTATGCCACATGTTATAAGTTTGAAGACTATTCAAAATATACACAAAGACAACATTGTTTAAATGGTTGGTTCAACTTGGTTGGGTCCCAAAACAATGCTTACATTATTACTTTTTACCTCCAAAATCAATGGCTACTTGGTGAGTTTAACGGGAGGGTGCTAGACAACTCGAGATCTCCACCACATGCCAGTTGGATGATGACGTCTTTTTCTTAAAAAATACGATTATCGCTGGAAAGACAGTACAGTACAATACATCTACATGTATGCGCACAGAATATGATGTATTGATTGAAATATCTATCAATTAAAAAAATTGTGATTCTGGTGGAGAGTAGTACATGTTCTAGACTATATTTCTTGTTAAAACATTGAAAGTACCGCTAACTGTTGTTTGGTGACGACAGTCCACCTTCATACTAATTATTTACCCTCTACCAGGGCCGCGGATTGATTTTTTACTAGATATTAACGAATATGCCTCTGGTTAAATAGATGACTAATGTCTGCAATCTCTCCGCCTCAACAAATATGTCCACAATAATAATTGCGGCCCTGGTAGACGGTACTTATTATAACCGTATTTCAGGATGTCTAAGGCAGCAGAAAATGGCCACTACGAAATAATAAACGAACTTTACTCGAGTGGGCTCTCTGGGAATCACACAGACAGAACCGGAAATGGCACGATAGAGGACTTATTCCAACTAAATGCACATACCAAAGAAGATATGATATTAAGGCACGCACATGATACGTTACCATATTTTCCTCAAACCCCTTTACTTTCTCATTGCTACGAGTATTCTGGTTTTAATACAGAAGAAAACATTCGTTTTAAACAAAACACAAATTTTTCTCAGCAGTTTTCATTTATCTTCAATTGTAAAGGGATAAATGAAAACTGCTGAGAAAAAATTGTGTTTTAAACAAAACACAAATTTTTCTCAGCAGTTTTCATTTATCTTCAATTGTAAAGGGATACACCCTGCTGTAACGTTACAGAGAAGTTTGGAAAATAAAAAGTGTATACTATGTGTTATCTTATAGTTGCCGCTGGAATAACGGTATCTGTTCCAATTCCGATTTCGAGAAAATTCAAACAGATCATGGAATTTGTTTCACTTTCAATGGAGGAAATAAACCCGTTAAAACAACAGCTCAGACCGGTAAGTCTAGATCACGGTCGTCTTTGTAACCATTCACATTGTGATGTGTTATGTAATTGATATTAGAATTAAAGCCACCCTTTATGGGTAGTGAATCCATTTCCTTTACGTACACATGTTATTCAGGATTGTTGAAACATTTTCATTCTTAATTCCCATTAAAACGACAGATAATAATTGGCAGCTTTTACCATCTTTTTGTGCAAATAAGGATTTGGCCAAAATAGCTAAATTTGCGAAAATAAATACCCGGCAAATGAATAAATAACAAGAAAAGGAAAAACTTGCTTTTATTTTAATAAATTTCTGTCAAATGCATCAGCGACAAAGGGTGATATCTTGGCGCAATATGAGGTATTTATACATCTACAGTATGTACAGCGTTACTCAAAAAGGCGAGATGGATGTAGAATAGCAGATCTGGAGACATCCAGAAGTACGTAAAGAGGGCTTCATATGATTTCAGGCGCTGAACACGGCCTTAGGCTGACAATCAACATAGAACAGTATGAGTACATGAGCGGTCCATTTGGTTCTGCTGGCCTCAAGGTTCTCTTACACGAGCAGCACGAGGTCCCCTTGGTGCGGGATTTGGGGCAAGCCATACCACCCGAATCACACGCCTTCGTGGGAATGTCTGTTATTAAGGTATTTTGAAACGCTCCCTTATTGCCAGTTAGGAACTTGATCATAACTATTTTTCAGTAATTAGCACTTACCCATTGACTTGTTGATTCTAAGATAATGACTTCCTTTAAAACTATTCAGCTCGTGTAGTAGCCTACTGTATGCCTGCAAGAGAAACGGCCCCTTGTTGCCCTTTAGGTACCTGATCATAAAAATCTCTCGGATAAAATTGTATTAGCACCTGCCGTTTATAGGAAGTAAAAATTTAGATAATGGTGTGTTTTTGAAATTATGCAACTTCTTCAAACCTTCTGCCTATAACCCTATAACAAGGTACTTTTAAAATGGTAATTCCAGCATGTGAAACCATATAACCTGCATCCTATTCTAAATACCTGTCGGACCCCTTGGACCTCTCTCCCGCACAACCAATGCTTGGTCAGTTTCGAACCTCGGAACGAAAATTGGTTTTAGATTATAGTCTTATATTTTTAGTCTATTTTATACATGATAGAACAGTAGTCAACTAATATGGAAATATAAGGATTATCGCCGAATTTAATGAGACCCAACTTTTTGGTTCTGAAGTTATGACCAATTTAAGTCTGATTCATTCATTCTTTCATTCATTTATTTGTTGGTTAGTTGGTTGTGGAACCTGTCCCTGTTTACAACTATCCACAAAGCGTTCCGAAAACGTTTTGTCTGGACGGTTAAAAGAAATTACATCCGTGTAATTGCAGGTGGAGAACCTGATCCCTCCGCATGGTAAATGTGGCAGTCGTGAGCTGAGGTATTATGACTATTATTCAGTTCCAGCCTGTGATCTGGACTGTGAGGCAAGACACGTGGTAGAACAATGTGGTTGCCGCGACTTTTACATGCCGGAGATATATACAGGTACCAGTTGTCTTAACCACAATGTAACAATATTTGTCCAATTTGTATTATGTCTTTTATGGAGTATTTTAACTGTGCATCCAGAACACTTCAGCATTTAATCATCGCGTGCACTTAATATACTTTTTTTGAAAAAGGAATGACTTAAAGTTACAATTCTTCTGAACAGTTGTTGTTGTAAAAAAATGAAAAAATCGGAAAATTTGGAAAAATCACATGATTTGTTTAATATTTTGTATTAACGTTCAACATCATTCATAACTTCACCCTAGGGCACCCTTCTGTATGTAATCTGTCAACTTACGCCACTTGCTTGAGACCCAGTTTAGGTAAGTGTACGAGGAAAACTGTGGTTAAGACGAGCAGCAAAACTAGCTGACTGCCTTTTCATCTTGAGTTTCGCAAACCGTCTTCATTGGAGCCTCCTTTTTTCCTAATGTTGCATTGAATATATCTATTCAATCTAAATGACATAATTTGCCATTAGCAAATGTTACAGAAATTTAAAAGAAGTTAATTGCTTTCAGAAACGTACGAACGCAGTGCTGAGGCGTGTCCGTGTCCAGTACCCTGTAATAGAACGCTGTTCGACACGACGACCACATACGCCACTATTTCTAATTTCAATACCGAAACCTGGCTGAGAAGTGAAGGCTTACAGCTGCTTCAAAAGAAATACGTCAAAGCAAGAGAAATTCGACAAAAGGTTGATCAAGCCATACGCACGGACGACGAGGCTAAATTTAAAGATTTGTTGGAGAAATATGAAGATATACTTCGCTTTTTCGATAACATAACAATTATTCTCAAAACAGTCAAATCTTCCATAAGTACTATGACGGAAGAACTGAAACCAAGAATTGCTTTTCACAGTAACTGGGGACTAGAGTCTAGCGTTTTCACATATCATAATGATTTTATCAGAGGGTGGAATGTGATGGATGAAAGGACGTTCTCTCATGTGACAACAGGTTTTTTCCAAACTCCTGATCTTTTCAAGCACATGATGGACTGTGCGCGTTCCTCTGACCATAACGACACCTGCTTTCGCCCCGCTGTTTTTCACATAGTTGACATGAACTTGTTAACAAAACTTAGCTTGGCAAACAGGGCACGTGCCAATTTAACAAAAGTTTACGAGGCTTACATTAATGGGACCCCTCTTCTGACCTTTTTGCGGACCCCTGAGCGGCATTATGATATGACATATGTTTCGTTGTATTTGTTACATCATGATCTGAAGAACACTCGTGAACATTTTGAATACATAATGAGATACTTAGGATTATATATACAATCACTGCACAATTTGCGTCTCGTAGCAAAGCAAATATTTGAAAATGGAACCCACAATGAGACTTTGTATCAAACTAGTATCGATACTTTTATTTCAATGAGTAAGAAATTTCTTTATCAGAAGTACATGATTTATGATCGAATTGTTGCTAAACCAAAGGAAATGTTGGAAAACATAGTGCAAACATTTAATGCATATAACGAAACTTTGCATACAACAATGGCTAACGTCCTATGGCCAATAGACCAGCTCTTACAAGATATGAGTTCTCTGCGAAAGACAGCCGTCAAAACTTTGCGACAATCCATCGACAAAGCGCAACATTACACCAAACACGACAACATTACTAAGACAGAAGTGGCCGTGTCGTTTACCTCGCCAGCTGTCGAAGAAGAATTACTGAATATGCAACGATTCTTCGGGGCCGCGCGGTCTAGAGGCAGAGAATTGCTTGACAGCCTCCATCAATATCAATTTGCGCACACTGCAATGTGGCAGAACATGATGGATGAAGTTATTCTGGATAATTTTTATCAGAAGATACACCAAGATGTTCGTGATATTTTTTCAAACACTTCAGATAGTGCCTATCTGCTCGACATTGTCCGGAGAATGCTACACTACCCACGGGGTTCGTTAGACAATATCTCCATGCCGGAGCTTCAAGTTCTAACGAATGCAGATTTTGCAGAAATAGACATGCAGAACAAATCAGCAGAAATTGACATAAAACTTGGGAGACTAATACAACAAGCTGACCTTGACATGTCACTTGGCAATAAAGATGAACTTTTCCTATCTGCTTTTATCAAACTGCAAGAGCAACTGGGCTCGTTTCACAGGAAGAACACAATTGACGCAACCTTCTTTATGTGAGTAAGTTAGGTAAACGGATTTGGTAAACGGATTTAACGCTTAAAAACCATTAATAACGTTACCACACGTTAAGAAACCATTCAATATAATTCGAACTCGGCCTTGGGCTCACTATAGATAAGACCTACTATCCAAAGAAAGAGAACCTAAGCTGTCACTCGGGTTTGATGTCCACCAAACGAAGTCCGCAGAGCCCGTTAGTGACTTCTAGTTAAATCCAGTTTTTTCGTGCTTTCATTTGAAGAAATCATTATAATGTACTTGAAAGCTTATGTAATCATCCCTTTTCGTTCCAGGGAAAATTTTCTTCAGCTTGATGTTTTTCTGAAAGAGTTAAGCTACGAGGAGATCAAGCAGCAAATAGCTTATGACACTAACAGCTTGTGGAGTAAGTTATTTAATAGCGTTTGCAGTGACGAGAGCGCTCTCTTTAACCTTGCCGGATATTTAAAACACTGATGAGTTCAGTTGACACGCAAACATCTTTTTAATTTCCTTGATTTTTTTTAGTTGACGGCGTATTATGAAACTACAATTTAGATATTAGGTTTCATTTCATGAAGGGCAAAATTAACAGTCAATGGCCTATTGCTCGGCTGAACGTCGCTGAAAGCGTGTTTGGTGATAGTTGTTAAATCGACCGCTTGAGCTGAATTTTCATTGCTAAACATTATGGCTTGCATAAATATAAGAAAATAATTTGCTATAACAGACGTCAACGGTAGAAATCCCTTAAAACGTCAATATTCTAAGAAACATACGTTTATGGTAGCTACCTATGCGTCAATTGTTTAACCATTGTAATACATTTTAGTAACTTAATACAACGTTTCTTTCTTTTGTTTTCAGGTGACATCGGTGGATCCTTAGGACTATTTGTTGGGGCCAGCTTAATAACTTTGCTTGAATTTGTGGACGTTATCATTCATACGCTATTGCTGAAAAGAAGGATAAGAAACAAGAAGAGACACTAAAGATTCATAAATGTTTTTCTAATAGTATACATATGCCGGTCGTGTATAAATATGTGAACATTGTAGAGCCACTTTATATTATGCATGTTGCATACCAGTGTCTGGTGAAAATAAGTTTTTCAATTGGAAGAAATAGCCCGTTTGCAAATAGTAAGAAGAAGAAAGAGAAGACGATTAAACCAACTTAAAGACCTGCTTGGCTAGGCTTCAGGTAAAATTCAAACCCACATGACATATATATATATAAAAATGACTGCATTTTTTAAATGGGAAAGTTATCAGTTTTTTAGATACATAGTTTTAGAATCATTAAAATATATTTCTGTGTTGCTTTGTTGTGTTTTTACTGTAAATAATATAATTATAAGGTAGCCTGCTTTTCAGTTTTGTTGCTAACACTCGATAGGAATGTTCCGATTTTAAGAATTTATGACTTACAAAAATACAGTATCTGTAAAATTCACATTTTTTCCCGTACAGTTGAACGCGACTAATACTTCTAGCATCTTTTTGAATTATCCAAAATATTTGCTGTAATCAGTCAATTAAGTTATAATTTACAAGGGATGGGATGTACCATGTGATATCGCTTGACTACTTTTTTTTTACTTGCTGGTTGGCTTTGCTTAGCACAGAGGCAGGTTCAATTCGAAAATTGGCAGGATCGAATTATTATCATTATTATTTTTTATTTTACAAAAGTTAGTGTTTACAGGAATGTGCCTGGTAACGTTAAAATAGGGAGTCTTTTTCATTAAGTTGCTATATGTTTGCAACCTTGCTGTCTGGTTGAATTTTTATGACAGGTTTTATATCAGCATTTCTGTACGTGCAAAATACCAGCTAGAGTGTATGCATGTTACAATGTAATATTTAAAGGGTTTTATTCACAAATTATGAACGCATGTCTCATTACAAGGAAAAGTAATATTGTCATCCTTGTATATTGGAAAAGTTGTCGTTTTCAAGATAAATAGTATATATGTTTGTATTGAAAATCATGAAAAAAAAAAAAAAGATAAGAAAATGTCATGTTTGCCAGTTTTTCATATTTGTTGGAATTAATATTGTCAAGTTAAAACAGTTTTAGATATCTTTACGACAGGTTTAATATCAGCATTTCTGCATGTGAAAATTATTAGTATGAATGCATTTAACATTATGGGCATTTGCATAATAGAGGATTTTACTTTCATATAGGAATGCATTAATTATTAATAATACAACATATACTAGTAAACTAGAACAAGTTACAGCATAAAAAGCAATATCCGGGGAAAATGTTTTATCTCACTTTTATTTATATAAACAAATGTACAACTTTTAATTAAATAATCTGAATACAATATCTAGCCTTTTGAGTTTTACTTCATCAATTGCAAATCCTTCTTTCAAAATGACTCACATGGAATGTACTTGAAAACGCAACTAAACTCATAAAAATATATAATCTGACCAACAAAGTATCACATTTTCTAAATGCTGAGACAATTAAACTGCTCACCTTCCCAGATTTTTTGTAAGTTTCAGTCCTCTACTGACAAATCTTTTAATGGTTGATGTATTTCCGCATTAATGCTACTGCTTTTGTAACAATATGTTCTCTGCCTTATTGGCACTTTGCTTTTGTTTCTAGTATTAATACATACCTAAAATTAAATTATTCCTTATATACTTTTAAATTTTGAGACGATGTTTTTGATGAATGGAGGGTAGATTTTATAGCAAAAATAACAACAGAAAAGATAAAGGAGATCAGTTGCCAAAAAGTGTTAAAATACATTAGGTTTCAAGCAATTCTGCAGCATGTAATCAATGATAATCAATTCACATCTGACGTTCATTTAAAAAATAGTAATAAATAAATAAATAAATAAATAAAAAAATTAGAAAAATTAATTAAACAGACTGAAAGTTTAATTTCTGTTATCAAAAGTGAGAAATTTATACCTACTGCTCTTGACAGGTTTTTTAATGAAAACAAATACAATAAAACATTAACTTAAGTTTGTAAATGATCATCACTGGTTTTTTTGCTTAAAGGAAATTGCACCAATCATTTAATAATAAGAAAAAGCAAAATATCCTATTGAACAACTGAAATGTTACTTTTGTAAGTGACTATAACAACATTATTTGTTGTGAACAAAAACTTGGATGTTTATAATTACGGATTTAAATTAAGATACTGTGATTAAATATGTTGATATTTGTTGCAATATTTAATAATTCACGTTTCATGTAAACAAACAGC
Source organism: Lingula anatina (assembly GCF_001039355.2). The sequence continues at coordinate 85,413 of NW_019774114.1, forward strand.
CGTAGTAGAAGTGGCATAGACGGTCAACATAGCGAACATTAAAAGCTGCATAAATGATTTTTCCATTATTATAAAGCTTTCTTGTCTAATATAACCAAAATTATTAAAATTCTCTGTTAATGGGGTTGAATTACTATTGTACTAGATATACTAGTTTGATACAATCAGATATCATTAATTTCTTCATCACTGTACTGTTTAACCACTGGCAATATAAATTATGCAACTGAGAGCCAAGCCCAGTGAACCAAAATTACCTATCTATCATCAACTGGGATTATGACTTAAATATCCTCACAGCTCTCACAACATACTGTCTACATATGGGGCACTCTGACATCCGTTTGCCACAGTTAGTACAAGTCACTGAATGTCCACACTCCAGTAACACACAGTCCACTGTATGGTCCATGCAAATCTTGCACAGTGAGTCTTCAGGATTGCTTTCCATCCTAGTAGCGCTGGGTTTGTTGCCTGGAAGAAAAGATGTTCAATACCAATGCATTTCCAAGTTCCAAACTGGGCAAAAACCATTTTTTTTAAATCTGGGGAATAAAGAATATTTACCTACACATCTAAACATGACATATTATAATGGCTATAAGCCATAAAATATTAATATTGTGCTTTTTCTAACTTTCAACATAAATCTTGTCAAAATGTCTTTTATTTCTTACTTGTATATAGAAAATTTCAAATTAATGCAAGTCTATACTGATTTCAAAAGGATCTCATGTACTTCTAAATGCGTAAATTTGTACCTTGTTTCTCAGCCAGGTTGTGTATTTCTTCAGCTATTGAAAAATGAAACAAAATATTGAAGAAATCAAAATAAAAACATAAATATTAAAATCAATCCAAGTTTGAAAAATTTCAGTGCTTAATGGGATAAAACCTTGTGCACTAATGGAGTAAATGTGAAAACTGATAAAACAGTAACACAGGACTAGATTTGTGAACTCTCTCCTTTTCACTAGTCTTCTGCAGAGAAAGAATTACTGACCTATGATCTCCACAAGTGTTGTCATATAAAAATACAATGTGCATCAACTTAGGTACAAGAAAATCCTTACCTTTTCGTTGATTTTCTCTATATAATAAAACAATGAAAATACTTACCTTTTTTCTGATTTTCTTTATGTGACTGCCAAAGCCTCTTGGCCTTGTCCACCAACTCCCACTTCTCCACACAACCTTTATAATCCACAAAGTTGGCTGCCAGTAGTTCCTTGAGTTGCCGTGGAGACAAGGTGTCAATCTGCTCAATGTCATCTATGGCACTAAGTCTCATCCTTACACGTGGAGCTCTAGGGTCTGGTTCCTCCTGAATGAATGAATCAAAATGTAAATTGATCTACAAGTAATATTGTAACTAAAACAAACAGCACTGATCTACCACAAATGTATTTTTTTTATGTTGTCATGCTTTAAAAAATTCATAATAAAATAATTTATCGTTATATACATAACAGTAGTAGTAATAAAATGCAGATTTCATGGTATAAGTCAATTTCAGATAATAACAAATTAATATTGTTGGAGGCAGTGTATGAGAGAAACTCAGTGACCTCATTATGTGCATTTTTCTTACATCACTGTCCATGAACCAATCATTCCCAATTCTCTCTTCAAGATTTCTTCTTTCTTGCTCCTGCCTCCTCCTCAGTCTCTCATTTCTCTCCTCATCCGACTCCTGGTGGTTCAATTGTGTTGGAGGAGATTGCTCAGAATGTGTTGGTTGAGCTGGGGTTGGTTCTGGTGGTGGTACTGTGGAATGTGTGTCACTGTGCTCAATGTGTTCACTGCTGCTCTCATCAGATGATGGCACAGACTCCCTGTCATCTTGTACTTCATTTTGTAGTCTATGTTCCTGGCCACAACAAAATTAACAAATCTATAAATAAATTATTAAAAAAAAAAAAAAAAAAAAAAAAAAAACACAGCTACCCCTCCCCCATGACAATCTCAATCTGCCAGTGTAAATAATGCAACAATTCAAACCTGGGATTGCATGCAGAAATAGGCAGTGTATTAGGAGACAAATCTCATTCAATTTCATGCAAAGACATCTGCTTTTACAAACCTAAACACTTACTTTTAACACTTCTAAATGTCTTCGATGTTCCTCTTGTTCCTCCAGGTATGACTGGTTGCCAGAGTGCCTCAGTATAAGCTCCACTAAATCATTCTTCTCCGTGCATCTTTGGTATTGTATCACATGTTTGTTAAGGTACACTTTTAAGTCTTTCAGTCTGAGATCCATCAGTGTCTGTCTGTCAAACTGCTTGGAGGCAAACATCTGACAAAGTTGACATCTACGCTTGTTAAAAGTTACTCTAGTGAGACATGCTGAGCAGTGGTAGTTACCGCAGTCTAGGCAAATTCTCTGAAATAGTAAAACTGAAATTTCTAAACAGCTGACATACAGCTTTTTTTTTGTGTAGATTGTTCAAATGTGAATAATCTGAAGATAAAACACATCAATAGCGTATATAACCAATATGCCCTTGCAGGAGCCACTTCCTAATGCCCCTATTTCACACAGACCACGAATCCCACGAATTGCCAGGAATTGACAAATTTCAGGATTCGTAAGGATTCGTGAGATTTTGCAAATTTTCTGGCCTAATTCGATACGCTCTACGATTCAGTTATGATACAGGTGCGATAGTGTTACGAATATTTGTGGGATTCAGCTGGAATCGCACGAATATTGTCAAAAAAATCACTACGATTTTTTGGAATCGGGACTTCGTGGCCAAAATTTTGAACTGCTCAAAATTTTTGCCATGAATTCCCGATTGATCAAGATTGCAAGAACTGACTGCGATTATATACGAATCTGTTAAGAACTTCACGAACTGATTACGGTTCAACCACGAATCCTGAAAATCCTGGTGATTCGTGGGATTTGTCGTCTGTGTGAAATAGGGGCATAAAAGAACTTGAGTCCAGTCTAAATGTTAAGACCAAAACTGTAGTTCTTTTTCACTATCTAATGCTAACGCAGTGGTATTAAACCAAATGAGATACCATGCCTGTTTTATAACAAGAAAGAAGTGGTTTTTGGATCAATGATTTTATTCTGTTTAGTGAACTACTGTACATTGTTAAAACCAGCTAGGCCAGGCAAATATTTCTCCAATCAGCCCTCTACCATTTCCAGTGAATGGCCTCTCAAACTCAAGGTGGGCATACATGTGTATCAACATGCTTCAATTAAATAAATTTAGTAGATTCATCCAAATGATGTCACAAATTTCAGTGTAAGATCTGAAAATCTCTATCAACAAATTTCAATATATCTGGCTTACCTTTCTCTTCAGAAGACCAAACACAGCACCACATTTTTCACATGACATTATTGCAAGCTGGCTACTGCTGTCAACCTTATTTTGACCTTGACTCTGAGGTTGGCCTTGTGCTCCCCTCACTGCACCCGCCCCCATTAGAGGCTTTTTCTTAATCCTGTTTTGTGGTGTATGTATGTATGTACCCTAGTTAGGTTGAAAACAGATTTCAACTGCCTGAAATACAATGCATTAAACCAATTAAGGTCATTAAAAATGAAGAGGAGCTAAAAAGGGACATAATGTGTAACTGAATCAATATTTTACATGAGACAGGATAGAAAAAAATGAAATTTGTGAATATTTCACTTGTTGCCTACCCAAACTAGAATGGTTGATTTTTAAAGCAAATACAAATCAATATATTTTGCATTTAAAATTCTAAAGTTGAAAAATTGCAATTCCATTTCTACTACTACTGCTATAACTTCTACTTGTATCAGAATAATTTCAGTGGCAAATAAGAGTTGTACAAAAGTACTATAGGTTAATGCAACCAATTTTCTTTTGAGCACAGTTTTGACTTTATGGCTTGTAACTTTAAAATGCATCAATAGACCTTTTTGGTATGCCAGGTGTCGCTTTTTAGTGACAACTTTTCCCATTTGGGGCGCTACTTGACAGGGCAGCAGCCAAGATAGTCATTACGTTTAGAGATGGGAAGTGAAGAGAAAGAACATGATCTAATGAAATAAAAGGTGCAAGAACTAAAAACAATTTTGAAAAATATGGCAAAAAATGTAAGTGGGAAAAAAGTTGATTGCAAGAATTAATACCATACGTGACCAAGAATTGCACACTTCACGTGATTGCATTACTGATGAAAAATTGACAGACTTTCAGTGGAGTGCTGATTTGGGAGATGTTCCACCAGTGACAGAGGACAGCTGTTACTGATTATTTTTTAATACTCTGTACTGTGGTAAGAAAAACAACAATTTCCACTTAATTAACGGGGGCAGATTGAGCCCATCTTCTGGGTCTTCAGACGGTTAGATATTCAAGTTTACACTGAAGTTTACACTATTTTTTTCTTTCGGAAGACGGTCAAAAATGGAGAACGGATCAACAAAGATAATTTGGAAGACTTGTCAGAAAATAGCTCTGGATCCACCCCTGATTAAAACCAATAGCATTTTGCTGTCAGGTCATGTAAGTGACTTGATGGCTAGGAAAGGGACTGTAGACAGCATGATTGTATGATTGGGAAAAGTAAAAGCTGCCATGAAGGCAAAACACAACAGAGCCAGGGTAGCGTTTGCTGAAAGTTTGGTGATTCATTGCAGCATGGGATGCTATCCCCTGTCTAAGCAGACTTCAACCACAGATGTGTCAGCTCTTATACCCTATAATTATCTCTGGTAACTAGCTACTTACTTTGGGTAACAAAAGATAACAAACAATTATAAAATTACATGTATTAATCTGGAATGTTCTATCTGAGATCAACTGCAACACCGAAATGAAAAAATCTTCACTATATATGCAAGTTTTGGATTTCCAGTACTTTTTCCCATATTTAATTATGTGGTGACTTTGATCAGTGCCTTTGCTATTCAAATATATGCTCACCATTAAATGCTATCATTACATGTTATCTGGATGGGTTTGAACCTTGTAAAAACAACAAAAAATAAATATTCAATTTTGCACCGGGGTTGCATAGTGGCGGTGGTGGTGTTTGGGGGGGGGGGGGGGGGGGGGGGGGGGAGGGGGGATAATGCATAAGCGCCAATATCTTTCGTGCATGAGCACACATTAGATATATTTAAAAAACGCAAATCAAATGCTACATGTACACTGCAATCTGGACGACTAGAATCTGAAGGTTAATGTCGCAGGGCCTGTTCGGCGTAGACGCGACGACGGTTAATTAGTGTTGGTTACACAAGACAACATTACGAATAAATATAGAGCCAGAAAACAATAGAAAATTAATGTAAAATAATTCAGTTCCTATCTTGAATGGACGAAGTTGCAATTATCTTTAACGTGAACTTTTATATCGGTTGTTTATTTCATTATTCTTATACCCACCAATATTCACAATGTGCAAACCGCTGCACAGGCAAAATCAGCACCGGAAGCGACCAGAAAACGTCGCTTCAACATCACCAATAAATGATAAATGAAACAAAACTGAAAATAATAATAAGTTTTTTGCATGCCTTCATTCCGATCAGATGTTTTCCTCAATGTTCATTCATGAGAGAGGATAAAAAGAGAAAAAAAATAGAATATATTTACTAATGATACGAGCGATGGGCACGTGACTTTTATATAGTAACTGGATCCCACAGCCAGGATATGTCCACCTGTCCAACATAATGGTGGTTATGTGTCACGTCAAGTAAAAAAAAAAGTCGTATCAGTTGAGAGAACAATAAATATAATAAACAATCCTTTCAATGGCAGACTGTACATAAATTCACATTTGGTATCTACTTCAAATACACTGACTTAACAGAATGGAGAAAACTACTTACAGATATACAATTTTGTAAATGAGCAAAAATGTAGTTGGCTACCATTATGTGTAGGCTACAGTGTATATATTGTTGGCTACTATGATAGGCCCTATATCATTATGCAGAATTTGGTGCTGCTACCATTAATGAATATAGGAATGTATATAGGCATGATGTAATATTATATGTACAAGTAATTAACTAGAAATTGTATAAAACATTGATTCCACATGCAGAATTGGTTTTTACAGAGATTTTTGAGAGGAAGAAAATTGCTTTTATTTCAGGAGAAAATTAGATTTGTCGAGAAAAATCCCAGGTAGGAAAGTTTCAAAACAATACACATATGATATGATATGGGTGCAAAACGGGAGAACACATATATTAATTAGTTTTGAAAGAGAAGCTGGCATTAGTTATATATATCTATTGTGTACGGATTGTCACTGCAAGAATGGTTTATGCAATACTTCAGCTATTTGTAGTGAAACGACATACGTCTTTGACCTAAGATAAAATATGGACATGGTACGTGGCCTGACATGGTACGATTTCAGGCTGTGGCCTGGCATGGCACGGTATCAAGCTCCAGCCGGCGGTCTCTCCAGTCAACTACGAGGGGATTCCCCATAATAATAGGCTTATTGAAACCAATTTGTAACGCACTTCCTTCCCATGATTCGGAGAACTAAACAGAAGCGAAAGCATAATGTTCTTTTTACTGCTGTCATTATTCGTTCCATGAGTATTCAACACTGACATTTACCATAACCGATTGATGGTTGTTTAAATGGCGGGTAATATAAAATTTTCTCAGTTTTATTTTAATGTAGTACGTGGCCTTACGTTATATGAAGTTTTAGTAAGGCGAACTTTCGTTTTCCATGTTTCGTGATAAAATTATTTCAAGTTAAAAACAACCATAACAACTATTGCATCTTTGTAAAAAAATACATTATTGTTTACCTTAAAACTTGAAATTAATTTGTAAAGAATAGCATACCTGTACATACAGGATCCACGCGTTAATTTTCTTTTCTTTTTGAATTTTTTTAAATTATGCTACTGACACTTGATTTACATTTGGTACATTGTAAATAAGAAAAAAAATATGTGACATATCTGAGTATGGATATACCGTCTGAAATCTGAGTTTAACTTATCTAATTTAGATTTTTTTTCTTCTTTTGATGACTAATTCATCTTTGGCATTTTTAAGGCCTCATTAGAAAAGAGGCTCAAAGTCCCCATCTTGATATTGTACAGGTATATAAATTCACTGGCATTTGAAGATTGTTGTCTCTAAGGGGCCGTAGCAATAGTCCGAAGGTTCATTGGTCCGAATATTCACTATAGAACCTTCGGACCAATGAACCCTTGATTAAAAAATCGATGAAAATGTTACCACTTTTCGGACCAATGAACCTTCGGACTATCAAGACACCCCCGTCTCCAAGATTTTATCCACAGTCTGCCACACTTAAGCTTTTGGTCCTACATGTACATGTACTGATCGAGTATGCCTGCAGCCAGTAAAATTTTGTTAGGACCAGTTAATTTTTCAGAATGCGTGAATTTATCGGTCTGACATGGCCATTAGGTTTTCTCTTTATATAAGGTTTCAAAGGAGCTTTCAGTTTTAGTTAATTTTATTTTCTGAAATGTAACTGTAACTGTTAGATATGATGATTCTATATAAAAAGATGAAAAATCAGGGGCTTGTTATGTTGAGTATTAATGCAAGGAAAATGTCCAGTCTTTCTGAAATATTTATTTAGACCAGTGAATTCTGATTTGGACCAGTAGATTCTAGGAAACTATAGTATATTCATCTGAATACAAAAGTTTTTGTCACAGGCTGTATCAAGAAAAGTAATATGCATTTGAAATAGGCGTATTGACATAATTTTCTTGAGTAAAAATAAGAAAATACATTTTCTTTTTTTTTTATTTATCAATGGACCTTAATTTAAAGTCTATAAGACAATTGTAACAAGTAATTGGTATTATTACAGCTAGAGTTAAATATATACCGTGAAACATTGTTCTCCCTGGTGTGCATCTCTCCTTGACTTTACAAACTACTTAATATACATGTAATCATACAGTTAAACTAGTTAACAGTAAGTACCTGATATCATATCTTTATCAATACTTAAATACTTGACATACTTATAATGGTGAATTGAGTAAACTTTGATCATTGTTTATTAACAGAGAAATATGTAAATTTTTGCAACTTTTGCACATTTGTTTAATATTGCTGCCCTTTTATCTGTCCTTTCCACTGTTTAAGATTTAAATATAAGATTACAATTTTTATTGGGATCTTCTCACTTGTGAGCAGTAAGAAGAACTATGCCAGTTGTATCTAGTTCAAATAAAGTAGATTTTAACATTTAACAAATGACAAAAAGAAGGCTCGATTTCAATGATACAACACTTTGATGGCTTTGTGTGAAAAGTGCATTGCTTAGTTCTTTATTTTTGTATGATATATATGCATAATTTCAGGCTTTTCCTTTAGCTGGAAAGATGTGAAAGAAATTGGCAACCAAGCCTTGAACGCTGGTGACTATAAACAAGCCACGGAACACTATAACAATGCCATTTTTCTGGCAGAGAGTTGGGGTGCAGGTTTGAGAGAAATTTCAGCATTGTATAGCAACAGGTCCTTCTCCCTTTCAAAGCTGGGACACATCCAACAAGCTCTTCAGGATGCTTTCCGCTGTATTGACTTAAATCGGAAGTGGTGTAAGGTAAATTTCCCCATATGTAAGTACTTTTTTGGAAACATGAAGCATAACATTTTCATTTGTGGATAAGGAAAATTATTTATGTTGACTGATGAGCTTCTTTGTTGTGACCCTTAAGTTGATTTAAATCAGATTGAAAATGTGTTTTAAAGATCCCCAACAAATATAATATAGGATTGAACAGTGGTAAATGATTGCTATATTTCAATGTCATTTGTATGTATTTAATATATTTACACTACAAATATTTATGAAGGGATACTGGCGAGCAGGACAAGCTTTGAAACTTTTGAAAAGGTCCCAGGAAGCTCTTCAGGCCTTCAGTGATGGCTGTGCACTGGTGAATGAAGATGATGGCAAAAACTTTCATACTAAAGTTGACTTCATTGTGGAAATAGTATCCTTGTCTCATGAAATTGGAAGTAAGTAGAAAATTAATACCTTACCAAATCACTGCTCAATGTTGTACTAAATGTGCAAACTAATTTAATATATCATGTTTGCATCAAATTTGTATTGTGAAATTAATGTGCATGCCTTACAAAAATTATTAAATGTGATGATAAAGTCATAATTAAACCACTGGTTTTACCAAATAGTTTTGCTCAAAGCAAATTTTGATTTTTTAAACATTATTTTTTTGCAATTATGGTATTTTACATGTAAGCCAGATACTATGATCTCCTCATGCAAAAGAAAAAGAAGACTTAGATCCTGTTCCCATACTTAGATCAATCTAGCAGGATCGATCTGTCTTCAAGGGTTTTTTTTTTTCGCTAAACTGGATTCAGCTTCAGTAACTCTGATGTCTGGGATGCCAACTGTTAGGGGGTGAATAACCATCGTTTTGCAGCTTCAGTAGGTGTGCCAGACATATAAGCCACTAAGCTGAAAGCAATTTAGCAAGAATCCCCTCCGAGATGGGTTGATCCTGGTAGATCGATGTTGGTGTGGGAACAGGGTCTTATATTATAAATACAATATAATACATTGTTTTACTAGAAATTTATCATTCAAATTTCAAATGACTTTAGAAATATTATGAAAATAATCTACTGGTAATGCATTGAAAATTTAAAGATTTTGTTCATGATTTAATTCAGGCTGGATATACCTTGCAACACATGTTAGAGCTCGTGATAATGTGTGGTCGCAGGTGCTGTTACGTATGGCAAAAGAGAAAAAATGGGAAACACTCTTAATCCTGCTAATGGGAACTGGAGTCTTCAGAAAGGAATCTGTCATGTTTAATTACCAAGGAAAGTTCCCCAAAATAAGCACTCAAAAGATCTGTCTTACCAACTTAATCAAGGTTTGTATGGTTTGATAATGATACAATTATTGATTTTATTTATACCCATTTGCTTTTTATGAACAGACACAGATGTGTCTGTACATATAGCTGTCACCTGCATCTACATGTATCATTGCCATTGCTGCCGCTGCCGTGCACTTTCACCGATAACACAATAAGTGGAAAAACATTTTACCTTTTGGCGTGAAACTTACAGAACTGTTGAATATTCATAAAACCCAGGTCAAGTTAGAAAATCAGCATGATCAGGCCATTTTTATGGAAGTTATGCTGTTTTTTTTTTTCACTTTTTCAGCATATATACAACACTGATAACACTATAAGTGAAAAAACATTTTACCTTTTGGATTGAAACTTACAGAAATGATGAATATTCATAATATGCAAGACAAGTTCTAAAATCGGCATTATCAGGATATTTTTAGAAAAGTTATGCTGTTTTTTCACTTTTCAGCATATATGCAACACTGATAACACGATAAGTGGAAAACCATTTTACCTTTTGGCTTGAAACTTACAGAACTGATGAATATTCATAATACGCACGCATGATTGCGCCATTTTTATAAAAGTTATGCTGTTTTTTTCACTTTTCTGCCTTTTTGCCACACTGATAACACATTTCAAGGAAAAGTGATGGGCCAATTGTCTTGAAACTCACAGGAGTGATCAATCTTACTGAAATACAGATCAAGTTCTAAAATAAGCTTGATAGGTTAAGTTTTGGTGAAGTTATGCTTTTTTTTGTATAAAAGTGTTTTTTTCCTCGGATTTAATTCTTGGGCATGTAAATTTCATTTTTGAACTAATTAGATATGTAAAAGTGTTCTTTTGACATTTTCTGCATCTAACAATATTGATAGTTGATTATATAAAAATGATGGTAAACCTGTTATTGTGTATTGTGTAATAAAGTGTCAAAAATGGAAATAAACTCATATCATTGCAGTTTGTCAGATTCAGTTATTCACTATGTTCAGAATCTCTGAATGGAGCAAATTGCACATTTAAAATTGTTCTATTGATATATTTCCTATGTCAACAATTTCCTTAGTAGATCATTTAAAAATGAAAGTACATTGATTATTATTTTGTTTTATGTAAAGAGGGTGTTGAAAATGGAAATAAACTTATTTCATCACAGTTATCTCTTGTTTACATTTTTCGCATTTTCAGTGTGACTCTGAACTTCCATGGGCTTGAAGACTTTTGCTAGTCACATTTTCTGAATATCCCTGATACTTTTATTTTATTTTTTAAAAATTGATGGTCATTATGCTGTTATTGTTAAGCATTATGTAATATTGCATAAAAAATGAAGAAAATCCTTTTTTGGGCAGTGCTCCCATAGTGACCATTAGGAGAAAACCATGTCACTTACTCTTCTCAAATTTACAGAAAGATAACAGGACTAAAATACAGCTTCATTTGAAAAACCTGTCTTATTGGTTAACTTTTCTTGAAATATAGTTTTTTTGTTAAAGTTAAAATGTGAATTATTATTATATGCTTTTTTGTCTGTACATTAAACAGCTTTGATGCCTTGTTTTTCATTTCATATTATTCAAACTTTTCAATTACTTTCTTTTGCAACTGTAAAAACTTAAATTTTCACACTGTGTTGAATTATGTTTACAGTACTGTGCATCTCAAGCAGACCCTCGTTTTGTGCATCTTGCAATCAATCTTCTGCAACATGGATCCAAGGAAACAGATATAACATTAGAGACAGGAGACACTCCATTTCATGCAGCTCTTAGAATTGCAGTGAGAACCTGTAAGTTCTACTAATTATTATAGGAGTTTGATTAACCTGTTACCTGCTCTGTAAGAGTATGTGATGAATATGTACCCTTTAAAGGAATTAGTTTTATCTGTTTAGTTAAAGTATGAATATCTGGTAATGTTTATGTACCATTAAAGGTTGTTTCTACCACTAAATTGTTTACTTAACATGGACATGATTTAAATGGATAGATTTTCAGTTAATTTACATGTATTGATTAATTTAGAACAAGTAAAAAAGTATTGGTGATATTTCTTATCAGTGGGGCAATTCTTCAAAAATATTTTTACTAGTAAATAAATATCCAGATTTTTTTCTAGCAAATACAGACCTTTTGTGGCATTTGGTAAATTCTAACCCAGACAGGGTTAAGGCAGTACAAGATGCCCGTGGGGATACTCTCCTGCACAAAATGGCCAAAGCACTGGCAAGGGAACAATCAATTTTCTTTGGGGAAGTCACATTTGAACTCATGGAAAAAGTTAGTATCACTTTTATATGTTTTGAAATAATGCCAACTATTAAGACAGTTGTATTATTATCAAGGCAGAGAGCTAAGAAAGTATGAAGGACTGGACGTGAAGGAGTACGTGGCTTTGTTCCTGTATTTTTATTTAATTGTTGATTTTAACCCATGAACATTTGCAGTGATTAACCATTTTCTAAAAAGACTATATATATTTGTTTAAGACAGTTAGGTGAGCTTGTTAGTCTCATGGGCAAAAATTGTTACAGGTACCAAAGAAATTTAATGTGGAATGCAAATACTAAAACTAGACATGGTCGGTACAAGTACCAATAACCATTCCACAGAACTGGTGCTGGTGCAATAGAAAAATACGTTTTTGAAAATAGTATTCAAAGAATTTGAAATAATAAAATCCAATTATTATAGAGCAGTACTTTGAAAAAACCTATGATAAAAAAAACTGATTCAGAAGGAAATTTTAAACTGAGAGAAAAAAGTTCTTTTTCTATCATCTGACACATTCATTTCCAATGTGAATATACAAATAACTTCTAAAAACTACTGTTTGATTGACTTTTTTTTATGAAATTCCAGATAGATTCCAGCATTAGAAATAAAGAGGGAAAGCTTGCCATAGACTACATACCAAAGGGGAGTGCATTGTATGGTGAGCTAGACAGGAGGATGAAGCAGAGCACATCAAAAGGTAAGAGAACTGAAAATAAGAAATATATATGAAAGTTTGATGAAACTTGTAAACACTTCTATATAGATTTATATACAACTTCATGTTGAAAAGTGAAGTAGTACTTGTTTTTATACAGGAAGAAAAGGGGAACAATGGGGTAGACCTGCAACTGATACCATCAGAAAAACTGAGCTGAAACCTTCACCTCAACCCCCTCAACCCTACTTTGGTCAAACTGATTTTAAGGGTGCTAGGCCCAAGGACGCACAGGCAGTTCACAAGGTTGATGGAGGTGGAGATGGTGAGTGATTTAATGTTTTGATATTGATTAAGGCTGGGAAAGATAATAAACTGAAAAAAAAGCAAATGACAGGAGAGCTCAGAACAAATTTTTAAGAGATTGTAAGGAAAGACCAACAAATCTCTAATCTTTTAGACGGTTAGAAAAAATATACTTTTTTTATTATTGAACTCCATTAGGAATTTTTGTCATCATTTTTTTCAAGCCATGAAAAGTGAATGATATTTTTCCACAGGAAAAAAGAGTCAACAGTATGGTAAACCTGCATCTGGTGGCAAGAAAAAAGTGAAGCAAAAGCCAGGTGTACAACAATCATTTGGTCCTGAATCCCCCAGGGGACAACTTGACTCATATTCCAAGGGTGCCAGGCCTAAGGATATACATGTTGTACACAAAGTTGATGAAGGTGGGGATGGTAAGTAATGTTTTAGTATATAAATGCATAAACCATATTTCATACTGTGTATGTTCTCTAGGGAAAAGTGGTTATGATGTATTATGTGCCTTGAAGTGAAGAGTATATATGTGTCAGACTGAAGAGTAGGCAAATTTAGAAAATGACTAACTGGCACTGAACCACATTCTTAAAAGAATTGGTTGCAGAAGAACATCATTATGTTTGAATTTTAAATTCCAAAACAGCAAGATACCCTCAAGAACCTGTAACAATGTGACACCAAGATGGCGCGAAGCCATCAAGCGTCTTTATTACGTAAAGCAAATGGGTAATACATATTACAACATTATGATACATCTTCCTTTTTTTAACAAAATATTCTTAATAAACTATCTTATGTTTCAAGATACATTGTTCGCTTATTTTACCATAAACACGATCAGAATAAATACAAACATTCTTAACATTCTTCCCCACTTCTGGTACCATGTAACAGTGTGACACCAAGATGGCGTGTACATGTAGTTATCAAGCGTTTTTAATTACGTAATGCAAATGGGAAATACATATAACAACATTATGATACAACGCCTTTTATCTTGAATACAGAATATGGCACATATATATGATTGGTCTGTTTAAACTGATCTCCATGAAAAAAAAAACTGTTTAGAAGCTGCCGACTGTATTCGTATTAAATTCTCCGTGTAGGAAATAATGAGCAGCCAGTAGACCTGTTCCAAAGGGGAAAAGAGTGCCTTGCCCAGTTGGAGTTTGAGAAAGCACTTGGATCACTCTGCAAGTTCTTGGAGGAAAACAGCAGTGCCTCAAAACTGAATGCTAAGGCATCAGAGGCATTAGATATTGTTGTAGACAAAATTGTTCCTACTTTTAAAGGTAAGTGGGCCCAGGAGAGATTTTATGCATTTTGCAATATTTTGTTGGGATTAATTATTTTAAGTCAAATATATAGTAACTAAGTTAAATGCAAATTATGAACAATAATCTGTAATTATTATAATTTTTCTTTTGCTCTCATCTGCTGTGATTGGTGTGGCCCATTATATTTTGATTGTGAAAACTAATTGTCTAAATTGGTGGTCGAATTCTATTGCATGTCAAATGGCTTTATTTATTTTTTTAGAGATCCCCTCTAGAATCTCCTGCAAGTTACCTGAGAAGATATGGACACAGGTCATTAAAAAGCTGGCCAGGAGTGGAAGATGGCAAACAGTTCAGAAGTTGCTGCTTGGAGGGGGCAATGGTCATGAGAAAGGTCAAGGTGGTCTTGCAGACAACTGCAGCACTGCAGGAATCTCCATTGTGCATTTCCTCAGCAGCCATGATGAAAGAGATGTTAGTGTGCACAAATATGATCTGGTAACTGCTCTCCTCAAGGTAGGTTACATTGGACTGTATTCAGATCAAAACCTCACACAAAATCCTTGTTAACTGTACATTATAGTAGAAAAGCATGCACTTTCCCATGCAAGCATGGAAGTGGCAGAGTTTAAGATTATAATATCATGAGCCTTTTTTCTATGGAGCCATGTCTGAAAGGTAAATACTTTTCTGCATCATTTTTGGATCATTGCTTGTGAGCACCAGTTATATTGGTACAGTAGCATTATCAACCAATGAAATATTTCAGAATTTGTCAGAAAATTACATGTGATATTTGCTATCATTTATGGAACTAAATCAACATGCATGTTTGAGCATGGATTTGTTTTATCAACACCTGGTACATATATTCTGAAAGGTACATGAATCAGTCACCTTTTTAATTTTTTTAATTCTCTACATTTGTATGCTAATTTTTTTTTTTTTTTAATTTTTTTAATTTTTTTTTTTTTAATTTTTTTGTTTATTGCATGCAGCCTTACGTAACATTTTATGGAGGCAATTTTCAAGCCCGAATTTGCTTTATTTATAATTTGAACTTATGTAAAAGAAATTGAAACGCAACACCAATAGACCTCAACAAAACTATGCAAAAAGAAATGACCATATATGTAGTACAAAAGTAATGTTTTAAACTGACATGGTGATTTTTAAGGCCCACCATTGTCCTTCATCTTTTTCTGAACCCCATGGCTATATCAGGAGGGTTTCAATTAGAGTCTGCATGTGTTTCAGTATTGCTATATCACTCAGTTTGTATGATACAGCTGCCTGTGTACCCTTGGATTACATGTACCCCCGTATCTCTGCATTTGTTTATTGATGTTGCTATGCATTTCTTGAATGTTTGTTTAAAATTTTGATTTTGAGTAATAAAATTCTTTCTTTTTTGTTCTGTATCCGTATGTGTAGCATGTTGACATCATGTTGTTTGAGATTTTGCTTTTTATGGCCAGCCAAATGGCCTTCCAAACAGACAGATTTTATGAAAAATTACAGATGTTTCTTTTTTTATGTTTCAATTTTCATTATCCTTAAAGCATGGGTGTTCACCAGATGGTGTTGGTAGTGATAAAATAAAACCATTAAGCCATAGCCTTCAGAGTGAGGACATGAAAATGGTGATGCTGCTGCTCAGGGAAGGAGCAAACCCCACCTCCCTCTCTCTCTCCAGCAATGACACACCCCTGCATGTAGCTCTCTCCATTGGAATGAAAGCTAAAGGTACAAGTTTATTTGTTTGTTCTAGTTGTCAGCAATTGTGCTTTACAGCCTTGTTGTTTGGTTTAGGTGTTTATATTTCTTCTTTGGGTTAACATATTGTTTACTGACATGCAAGACAATGCTACCATATTACAGCTGCCTCAAAATAATTATTTATAGAATGTCTAGGGTTGTAACTAAAACCAATTTAAAACCCAGTTGAAACTGCATGGTTAAGCTTTTAATAGTTCTATTTTACAATGTTCACAAGCATGCCAGATTAGTTAAACGACATGCTTTGTTTCATTTCCCCAGCATGTTGACAACCTGTATATAAACATAAACTGGACCTTCGCTGTGGGTAAAGTACACATGGCAAAAAAAAAGTACACATTATCATTTTAGGTGATTTCTCCTTGCTGGAACAGTTGTTTAAACTTTACTCAACATGTCCAGAGAAGTATCCAATGCTAGAGCCTTCCTCTGTAGATGGCACTGGAAACACCTTGTTCCATGTGATAGCAAAGGGCACCTGCTCTCCCCATGCTGTGAATGCTGCCAGGATTCTGCTTCAAAACAAGGTCAACCCACTGGTGAGAAACAGGGATGGTTTAACAGCAATGCAGATGTTGAAGAAGGGAAATGACCGAAGGATGCAGTATATGAAACAGGCAAAACAATTCTATCCAGATTTTTCTCCTCCCACACCAAGAAAAAAGAAAGGCAAGCAGAAGGAAAATGAGAAATCAGCTGTTCTCCCTGCTGATGATGAAGTTACTGCTAATGAAGCACTGGATACAGCTCAAAAAGATATAACATGCGGACAGGATACAGCTCAGACAGACATAACACCTCATTTGTTGAAGAAAGAGGGCACAACTAGCATTGTTCCAAAGATGAATAAAGAAGACACAAGGAAGAGAATATCTTCTCTCATTTCAGACTTGCCACAAATGGAACCCAAAAGATGGAAAGATGATTCTGCAAGTATGCTTTTGTCCAGTGCAGCCTCTGTTAAAGATGGACAAGCAAAAGTTGAACAAGGTGTTTACAATGAAAACTCTGGTGTAGGAAAAACAGCAGTAATTGAAGAAGATGAAATCCAAAATGACCTTGAGACTGATCTACAGGAAAATAAATTCGAAGAAGAACCTCAAGATGTTGACCCAAGCCTATTTGATGACTTGGTATGGGAGGTAGAATGCACAGCCAATCTGTGGAAACTACTGCGGGAGAAAAAGTTGGAAATCAAAATGAAAAGAAGAATCATAGAGAAAATCCAATTCCTTGGCAATGGCCACTGGAGACAAGATCTCTGCAAGAGACTGGAGGGGGCTGCCAAAAATGCTGGAATGAAGTTGTATGAGGCCAAGCTGACCAAAGGGGCTCGTATTCTCTGGGAACTGGCCATTGCTTTCTCTCCACGTTGCAGTGAGAGTGCTGAGCAGAGACTTGGCATGGAATCTATCAAAGAAGGGGTGGTTGGAGGGAGAATCTACTCTGAAGTCATCCGAGTGTGGGATGTTGTCTTTGATCACGATAATGTCTCCAGGAAAATTGACAGCATTGTAACATCTTTCAACAGAGGACAGGAATGTATTATTCAGAAGAAACTCAAAGGCATGGAACGCAAGGACTTCCCTTCACACAAGTTCACTGATCAGAGAATACCTATGTATTTCCACGAGGTGGACACAGAGGAGAAGGAGCCACCTAACCCTCTGCCACATATGCCTAAACCAGAATCTTCGACCAAATTCTTTCCACCAGCAAGTGCCAATGAGACAGAGTACCACATCATGAAATTCTATTCATTCACGTCGGCTCTGGTCAACAATGTTCTTCTCAACCAAGACACCAAAGTAGACTTTCCTTTCAGGGTAACAGAATTAGAGCATGCCATTATCAACTTGAACNACAGCTGCCTCAAAATAATTATTTATAGAATGTCTAGAGTTGTAACTAAAACCAATTTAAAACCCAGTTGAAATTGCATGGTTAAGCTTTTAATAGTTCTATTTTACAATGTTCACAAGCATGCCAGATTAGTTAAACGACATGCTTTGTTTCATTTCCCCAGCATGTTGACAACCTGTATATAAACATAAACTGGACCTTCGCTGTGGGTAAAAGTACACATGGCAAAAAAAAAGTACACATTATCATTTTAGGTGATTTCTCCTTGCTGGAACAGTTGTTTAAACTTTACTCAACATGTCCAGAGAAGTATCCAATGCTAGAGCCTTCCTCTGTAGATGGCACTGGAAACACCTTGTTCCATGTGATAGCAAAGGGCACCTGCTCTCCCCATGCTGTGAATGCTGCCAGGATTCTGCTTCAAAACAAGGTCAACCCACTGGTGAGAAACAGGGATGGTTTAACAGCAATGCAGATGTTGAAGAAGGGAAATGACCGAAGGATGCAGTATATGAAACAGGCAAAACAATTCTATCCAGATTTTTCTCCTCCCACACCAAGAAAAAAGAAAGGCAAGCAGAAGGAAAATGAGAAATCAGCTGTTCTCCCTGCTGATGATGAAGTTACTGCTAATGAAGCACTGGATACAGCTCAGAAAGATATAACATGCGGACAGGATACAGCTCAGACAGACATAACACCTCATTTGTTGAAGAAAGAGGGCACAACTAGCATTGTTCCAAAGATGAATAAAGAAGACACAAGGAAGAGAATATCTTCTCTCATTTCAGACTTGCCACAAATGGAACCCAAAAGATGGAAAGATGATTCTGCAAGTATGCTTTTGTCCAGTGCAGCCTCTGTTAAAGATGGACAAGCAAAAGTTGAACAAGGTGTTTACAATGAAAACTCTGGTGTAGGAAAAACAGCAGTAATTGAAGAAGATGAAATCCAAAATGACCTTGAGACTGATCTACAGGAAAATAAATTCGAAGAAGAACCTCAAGATGTTGACCCAAGCCTATTTGATGACTTGGTATGGGAGGTAGAATGCACAGCCAATCTGTGGAAACTACTGCGGGAGAAAAAGTTGGAAATCAAAATGAAAAGAAGAATCATAGAGAAAATCCAATTCCTTGGCAATGGCCACTGGAGACAAGATCTCTGCAAGAGACTGGAGGGGGCTGCCAAAAATGCTGGAATGAAGTTGTATGAGGCCAAGCTGACCAAAGGGGCTCGTATTCTCTGGGAACTGGCCATTGCTTTCTCTCCACGTTGCAGTGAGAGCGCTGAGCAGAGACTTGGCATGGAATCTATCAAAGAAGGGGTGGTTGGAGGGAGAATCTACTCTGAAGTCATCCGAGTGTGGGATGTTGTCTTTGATCACGATAATGTCTCCAGGAAAATTGACAGCATTGTAACATCTTTCAACAGAGGACAGGAATGTATTATTCAGAAGAAACTCAAAGGCATGGAACGCAAGGACTTCCCTTCACACAAGTTCACTGATCAGAGAATACCTATGTATTTCCACGAGGTGGACACAGAGGAGAAGGAGCCACCTAACCCTCTGCCACATATGCCTAAACCAGAATCTTCGACCAAATTCTTTCCACCAGCAAGTGCCAATGAGACAGAGTACCACATCATGAAATTCTATTCATTCACGTCGGCTCTGGTCAACAATGTTCTTCTCAACCAAGACACCAAAGTAGACTTTCCTTTCAGGGTAACAGAATTAGAGCATGCCATTATCAACTTGAACCCAAAACCACCACAATCAATCCTTCTACTAGGCAGGAGTGGGACAGGTTAGTCTTTTTGTTATTTTACTCATTCATTCAATTGTATTATGTATAACAAAAATATATGAATGCCTCTGGTTTTATGCATTTCATTTTTGAACAGTATTTAATTTCTAGGCTTTCTAATCTAGATGGTCATGTGACCTTTCTGTCAACACCCTATGTATTTTCACAAGAAGATATTCAGTTTTAAAGATAGATTGTATCACTTTCCTTTGGTTTAGGGAAAACCACCTGCTGCTTGTATCGCCTATGGACCTTCTTCTCACGTTACTGGGAGCAAGCCGCCAGGGCTGGAGAGCCCTTGATTCCCCGTAGTGTCACCTTTGTGCACCAGGACGTAAAGGCAGATAAGGCTAATAACAAAGGTATTTATGTGTCATATTATACCCTCCAAAAATATCAACGTAATGTTATCATACAAATACAGTAGTTTTGCTATTTAATGGGAGGATATTGTTTCTCTTGATATATATTTATTCAATAAAATCAGGTCATGTGCATGATGAATTATTTTAAGTAATTTTTTTTACATGCATTTTTGTTTTGATTTTTAAAATGTTTTTTATAGATACATCAGAAATGTCTGATTTTGGTGATGATGGCGATGATGATGATGATGATGATGATGATGTATCAGCTGATGAATCAGAAAAGTTGGATGTAGCCAGCAAAGGTGCCACATGTAACACAGAAGACTGCCAACAAGAACCTGGCAACACTCAGGAAGCCCCGATCATGGAACATCTGCATCAAGTGTTTGTTACTAAAAATGCTGTGCTTTGCAGTGAAGTGAAGAGAAATTTCAGGGAGTTGAGTCATGCATGGGAACCTGCCAATGCTCATGTTGAAGTGGAAGACCTTCCTTTGCCAAATTGTCTACAGGAAGCCCACCCTGCTCAGTTCCCACTGTTTATCACAGCCAAACAGTGGCTGATGCTTCTTGATGGATCCTTGCTGAATTCATTTTTTCCACGCAACCAAGATGGCAGCCTGAAGCGGCATATTCAGGGCTGGGGAGAAAAAGAAGCAAGTGTGACCTATATCCCTGATCTGGATGATTCTGATGGTGAGTTGGAGGATGATGAAGATGACACAGTTTTACCAGGTGACCCTGAAAATGAGGATGTCGCCAACCAACCACAGCCAAAGGAAACTGATCCAAGGCGAGAGGTAACATATGAAGTATTTGCCTGTGAGCTTTGGACCAAAGTGAACAAGGAGAAGATTGACTACCACCCTACATTAGTCTGGATGGAAATTATGTCTTTCATTAAGGGTTCTGTAGAGGCCCTGCACACTGAGAAGGGTGAACTGTCCAGAGAGGGATACCTAGAGCTTGGACAGAAGAGGGCACCCAACTTCTCCGGAGATCGGAACAAGGTGTATGACATGTTTGAGAGATACCGTCAGATCAAGTTGACCAAGGGGCTGTTTGATGAATGTGATGTGATCAGCCATATTTACCGCAGATTGAAAGATATTAAAGTCTTGCAGTGGAGCCTTCATCAAATCTATGTGGATGAAACCCAAGACTTTACCCAGGGTGAACTTTCCCTCTTCATACGGTGTTGTCAAGACCCCAATTCTTTATTTCTCACAGGAGACACAGCCCAGAGCATCATGAGAGGAGTTGCCTTCCGTTTTGATGATCTCAAGACTTTATTCCACTATGCAAGCAAGTCTTTCAAAGCTGTGGGCAAGACATCAGCAGTGGCTGTCCCCAAGAAGGTGTACCAGCTCACCCACAACTACCGATCTCATGCAGGTATCCTGGACCTGGCATCCAGTGTGATTGATCTCTTGGTGAAGTTCTTTCCAGAGTCTTTTGACAGACTGGAGAGAGATCAGGGCTTATTCCTTGGACCCAAACCAGTTCTTTTGCAGTCCTGTAGTTTCAGTGACCTTGCATTACTGCTGAGAGGAAACAAAAGGAAGACGTCTGAGATTGAGTTTGGCGCCCACCAGGTTATCTTGGTTGCCAATGAGGAGGCAAAGAGCAACTTGCCAGAGGAACTTAGTTTGGCCCTGGTGCTGACCATCTATGAATCCAAAGGCCTGGAGTTTGATGATGTCCTGCTATACAATTTCTTCAAGGATTCCCCAGTAAGTTTGTTTTGCTGTGGATTTTTTTGTGGGGGATGGGGTTTATATAAATTGAAACATGATACTGCTGCCATAGTAATTCATCAGTTTAGCAAAAGCTGAATAGTAATTTACTTTTAATTTTCTTTTAAATTTTTTGATATTCAAGAAATAAATGTCAGCATTTACAATTAAGTGTCAATGTTCTTGCAGGCTTACAAAGAGTGGAGAGTTGTGACAGGTCACCTGGACAAGCTGCTGGAGCAGTACAAGTACAACCAAGAGAAAGGACAAGATAATCTTGTGGAACTGGATATTGGTAAGTGATGGTTCATGCCTTTGAGGTACCATTAAAAACATACTAACTTAAAGTGAATTTTTGAAAAAAATTATTTGGGGTGTCATGATGGAAACTGTCATTGAAAAAACTTATGTGAGTGATAAACTTATTTAAACTTATCTTTTAAATAATTTTTTCCAGATGAAGAGTATGACAATGTCCGTCCTAGACCATTAGACTTTAGCCCAGAGAAACACAAAGTATTGAACTCTGAGCTCAAGTATTTGTACACAGCTTTGACCCGGGCCAGGGTCAATGTCTGGATATTTGATCAGGACGAGGAAAAGAGGGCACCTATGTTTGAATATTTTGTTCGAAGAAAGTTGATGGATGTTGTGGAGACAAGATCTGACAGCAGTGATGACGGTAAGAAATGGAGTGACTGTGAGCTGATGCTTTGATGATGCCTTGTATTTATGAAAACTCCCAAGTATCACATTTGGTATTATTCCTCCTTCATAAGAACTACATTTTTTGTACCCACTCACAATGTCCACTTCAAATACATGCACATACTTGGAGCATGCATACTCGCATGCCCACACACACACATATAACACACACACACACACACACCTTATTACAGGGAAGTAATGGTGTGGGGACAGGGAGCAGGATAGTATTTTTAATTGAGCCATCCTTTGTGTTTGCCAGAAAGGGTAACCAGATTATGTTCAGTTATATTTTTCTAGTCTGGAAACCAATTTTATTGTCTGTTTAGTCATATAATTGCATGATCATGGCGAAACTCTAAATATTTTAATAAATTAAAAATAAATTAAAATTAAATAAATTAAAATTTGTCTTGGATTTGAGTATTAGTTAATTTTTAGAAAAAAATCAAATAGATTAAGTGTGACATGACTTTATTTCTAATTACTTACCAATATTGTTCATGTAAACCTTTATTTCTAACAGGTCTGTCATCTGCAATGTTTGCATGTACTTCTACAGCAGAGGAGTGGGTGAAGAGAGGTGATTATTTCTATAATCACAAGTTGTACCAAGTAGCTGCTAAATGTTACAGAAGAGGTAGGATATATATCTTTAGCATGAAAATGCAAATTAAGACACCTTGTAGAGTGTTGTCCTTTTGGGATATTGCTTATACTTATGTAATGACCTAATGAACAGATATTTAGACAACATATTTAGTTTATTGCAAACTTTTTTATCAGACTTGCCTATCCAGACTGTATTGAACATTTATTCATTTTTATGCACTCAGCTTCTATTGATGGTAATTAACCAATTTATAGCTTTATGATGAAAATAATATAAATCTTACCTGAGAATATAAACATAACAGGTGGTGAAGAAGTCCTGGAAAGAATGTCCTTGGCTCAAGCAAGAGCTCTGAGTGCAGAGAGACTGAGAGAAAACCCACACAAATTAAAACAGGAGTTTCTCCTGGCTTCTGAGGAGTTCTTGCAGTGTAGTATGCCATCTGAGGCAGCCAAGTGTCTGTACAATGCAAAGGAGTTCCTGTTGGCAGCCAGACTGTTTGAGAAGATGGCAAAGGTGTGCATCAGTTTTGCAAAACACAATGAACTACTTATATGAAAATGCTATGCAAATCTCTTTAAGTAGTGTAGTTTTGCCTTTTAATGATCTGTGGATTGTTTCATTTTCAAAAAAAGTGTGTTTATAAATAGGCATGCTCTTTAATGCTTTAGAAAATTGATACATTAATTATAAATACTTTTTAAGCATAACAATGAAACACACTTGATTGCTTTTAACATTTTAGTTTTAAATTTGTGATTCTTTTGAAGTGATTTTAATGTGACTCGGTCCAATTATTTTCTAGTTCAGGGATGCAGCTGTCCTTTACAAAAAAGTCAAGTATTACCAGGATGCTGCCAATTGCTATGAGCAATCCTCTGACTTCAGGAAAGCCATTGAGATACATGTGTCAGTGGATCAGTTCCAGAAAGCAGCAGATGTCCGTGAAAGATATGACATTAAAGCACAGGTGAGGAGATGACACAGTATGCAGTTTTATGATAGGCCATTGACATGCAATTCCTAACAAGAGCATGCATGCATGCAAGAAGAATGTGTGTAGATGCCTTGCATGCATGGGTGTGTTTATGAATATACAGTGAGAGAGATGGAGAGACTTAATAGATTTTCTTATTTTTTTCTGTAGGAATACGTGTCTCATGGAAAGATGCTGCCACAGGCTTTAATAAATGGAGCCCCAAGTCCTCTTCATAGCATGGACTATCTTTGCTTTGAAGCTGCAAAATTGCATTTTCATCGCAGAGAGTATGATGCCATGAATGCAGCCCTATCACGCCTTCCCTTTGAACGACAACTTCAGTTTCTCAAAGAAAGAAACAACATAGCTGGTGTTGCTGCTTTGTATAAAAGAAATGGTGAGTATTTAAATAGGGTTAGAAATTATATTCACAAGTAAGCTGCATTTCTAGTAGGTTACAATGTCAAAATTTACTTGCCATGCTTACCAGAAAAAATTCAAAAATGGTACCACATTACTGCTGGATATTGGGTAGACTTGGGTAGGCTTGGTAATTGTGAAAAAACTTTTTGTTTACATATGATTCTGAACTGATGAAAAATTTTAGGTCAGTCCATGGAAGCTGCAAAGTTTCTGAAGTCAAAGGGCAAAGTTGAAGAGGCCCTGGAGTATGCCGAGCGCTTGGATGATCCACATTTCAGAGCAGAGTGTCTCATGATAAGCAGCAGGATGAAGCTGCAGAATATGTCCAGTCCTACAATAAAGCAAAACATCCTGAAGAATTTAGAAGAAGCTGAAAAGCTCTTCTCTGCTTGTGAAGATAGCAATGGGCAGGCAGAAGCTCAGCTGTATCTTGCCAAGTTGAGAAAAGATATTAAGCTCCTGAAAATCTCTTCTGATCTTTTCAAGAAAAATCACAATATTGGTGGACAAGTGGAGGTGGTTGAGGTGCTAATGGAGATAGTTCCAGAGCTGTTACCCATACACGTTTTGCCAGTACGGGATGCTGTAGAAAGTGTTGCCAACTTCCTCCTCATTGTACCGAAAAGTCCAGTAAAGCACACTCAAACTGAAAGGGCCATGCTTGACGTCTGTGAGCTGTACTATGGCATAGAAAAGGGGGATAGGGAACAAGTTAGGAAAGTAAAGACCAGTGAAGCTGCCAGGATTGACCTCCTGCTTACTGAAGATTTGGATAAAGATCAAGTGCCAAAGAATTTGGTCCATGAGAAAATGTGCCAAGATCTTCTTAAGAAAGTTGGCAATGGTATAAACAAGTGCCGTGCTATGATGTGGAGCCACATGAAAAAGCAAGAGATCTGCCCTGACTTCATTGCTGGGCAGCCATGTCAAGAACTTGGATCATGTTCTAAACTGAGGCAAGAACCTAAAAGGAATCATCTGCTGCACCACTTGGATAGCATCCTCAGACTCATTCATTTAGATTCTACAGTAGAATGGGCATGTGAGCAGCCTCACAAGGACACCATCAAAAGGCAGCTTGAAGATCTGAGGCCCAGAAAAGAGCTTGGTGGAAGGTTTGGCTCTTGCCTGGCTTTGTACAAATTGCTCTTTCCTGCTCAGGGTCACCACAGGAATCTCTGCTCTCTTCCTGTTGAAGCTAGGGAAGTGATGAATAGGATTAGAAGCTTGGCTGTAGAAGATCAGTTAAAGAGATGGGCCAAGTATGAGTGGACAAAGTGTCCTCAAGATCAGTTGTCCAACACAGATTTGTTCCTGTTGATCTTCAATGTACAGCGCCTGCTTAAGGTCAAAATTGAAGTCTTGAAAGGAATGCTTACAAAGACTGCTGATGGCTACTCAGCAGAAGCTAGTAAGAAGGTTGCCCCACATAAAGTGCCAAAGGACATTGGTATGGTCTATGTAGGAGAAAGGGGGAACAGACACATGTTCATCAGTTTGATGAGCAGGTTTATCGATTTCTCCAAAGAGCTCCATAGCAAACTGGACCCCATAACTGCCATGAGAGCACTGGTGCTGAACTTCATCAGGAAACTTGCAGACCGTGCTACAGAGCCACTGATGCCTTCTATTGCCAATACCGTAGGTTTGATGATATATCAATTTTGTTCATGTTTTCTCTGTATGCAGATGTAATGATTTAGTTTAGCCAGTTATAAGATTGATATGTTTTGTATATTTCTGAATTACCTTTACAATAAACCTGTGACTTAACCATGACTTTAAATAATATTATTTTAATTATGATAATCTTATTTGGTCATACCTTTTCCGTTAAAGGTCCTAAATGGATTTGTAACTTTGTAATTCAAATGTACTTCAAAATATTCTGTAAATTTTTCACTTATAAATTGATATTTATATTTGCTAGGTTTGGATGATGGAGCTGGCCACTACCTTATTCCTCAGCATGGTAGCTAAAACTACCCCTGGCGTTGTCCTGTGCTTGCCGTCAGGGTACCTGGCTCAGCTGTCTCTCTATGACTTCATCAGGGATGGAGAGTATGCCATGTGGATGAGCCTGACACACTGCACTTGGCCTAGGGAGTGGTACCCCGTCGTTGCTAGGATGATGGTTACCATGGTGAAGATACTCTGTGGTAATCACAACCCAAAGTTCAATGTGATTGAAGATGCTTTCTCATCTGTTGCATACATCAGGAGTGGGGAGACAGAACGGACCCTAGTTTTGATACTTACTCTCTTATGCAACACCAACCAAGCCTTGCCTCCTGATTGTGAAGTCCTGATCCGCAGATCCTTGAACTCCATCAGACTTGACAGAGAAATTTTGCCACAGAGGCTTTACTTGAGGGTTAAGGCAGCAAAAGAGGCAAATGGGCTTCAGGGTATTGTAGAAGTACTGCAAGAAGCGCTACGTCATAGAGACCAGTGTCTGTATCAATGCGTGTGGGGTGCAATTGGTAAAAAGTCCAGCACTGCAAAGGGATTGGTCAATCATCCAGTTAGACCTGCATCTTTCTTTCCCACATATAACATGCCTCTCACAGATGTTCAAGCCACAGCAAACAGCTACTCAGATACAGGAAAGGAAGTAGAAATCTATGGGGAAGAGACGGAGGAATTCGATGAGCAAGAGATCTTAGATGCAGAAAAGTCAGCCAAAAGACTTGAGATGGAAAAGAAGCTTGTTGTTTGTCTTTTGGTAATTCGAGCGTGCAGGAAGTTCAATCAACTGAGACAAGTACCAAGTCAGGCAGCATCTGCATCGACCAAAGACAATCGCCTTCCAAATCTCATACAACACATCACTATTGATAACACCATGTGCGGATATTGTGGAGTTTACTTCTCAAGTGCCCCTACAACTCAAGATTGGGAAGAAGAAAAAGAAGAAAACCAAGCATCACAGCAGATGAGATCAGTTTCTCCCATCCCAACTGATGATACTGCAAGTTCACCCATGCCCAATGTTTCACCCCAACCATATCTGTATCAGAGTCAGTTATCATGGGAACCTACTAAAAGTACAGACACCCAGTTTGCCTCACTGGATGAGGCAGGGCACCTGTCAGGTAGTGCACAGCCCACCCACATCTTCAGCCCAATGGAAGAGCAAGCCAAGCAGAGAAACAGTCATGAGAAAACCAGGGACCATTTTGAGAAAATGCAGTATTTTGGAATATTCCACACAGTATATGTGAAACAAGTATTACCTCTATTGCAGAAATGTGAGGATTTTGAGCAACAGTTGCCCTGCGAAGATGAACATAATGCAGAAGCTCTTCTTTTCAAGCTGCATGGACTTGCAATTTCAATCATGCATCTGAAGAATACTGTGAACAATGTGGTTCAACAAAAGACATGGGGAAGTACTCGAGAAGTTATTCACCAAGCAGAAGAGGTAGCAAAACAGTTGAGAGCAGGAATGCCCATTTTTAAAGAGTGGCAGAGGGAGGCAGAGGTCGAGAAACACAGAATAGTAAGGGTTCCACTTTATCAGTTTAATACAGCCCTTTCAGTTCTAAAGACAATTTAAAATAATTTGAAATTAATTATGATACATATAAGACTCACTGGAAAAAAATGTTTGGCTTAAACTCAGATAATGGACATGACTGTTTTGGATTTGTAATTATGGTATTATTTACAAAAAAAAAATTAACATCATTTAAACATCATTTACATTTTTATCTTTTAGGCTGTAGCTCAGGAGAAAGCAGCTGAAGCTATGGATGAAGAGATAGTCATTGCACATGATGAAGATGAGAACCAGGTGGGCCATCTCCTGACAGTGGCGGAAGGGCCAGGTGATCAGAGACAGATGAAGAAAAATAAGAGAAAAATGAAAGGGAAACGCAGCAGGCAGAATTAGTTTTTTATTAAGTTCTTTCACGTTTACTACATGTATATACACATTGTATTATGTTATGCTGATTGAGACCATGTTCCAAAGAAAAACTTTTAAGATTCCGTTTAGAAATGTGAAAAAATTCACAAAAGTTTACACTTTTCAGTTTTGAGGATGAACAGTCACATGTATATGTTAAGTGACAACTATTATATTTTATTCATATTTTGAAGAACAGTTAAATTGAAAATAAAGTAAACCTTCGATCCAAATATTTGACCAAATTACTGAAAATTCTCCATAAAAAGTATTTTATATTATTTGCAGCTACACAATATAGTTCATCTAAATTTGATTACTTAAAACATCTGGTGTAAACACTAAAGTGGCAATCTTGGTTACTTTGATCAACAATAATTTCAAAAATATCTTTCTTCATTGGATAATTAGTATTTTGCCAGATCTTACGATTTTGGTTAAATCTTTGTCAAATTTTAACCAGTCAGTTTGTAGCATATTGTTTTGATAGCTTAGAAGTTTCTGTGAAATGTTAATGTTTATGATTTTATTTCTTGTATTCTTGTTGTGTTGGTAAGAAAAGTTAGTTTCAAAATAAAGTTCAGTTTTACCTTCTATGCTTTATGTGAAATTATCTCTTATTCTTGGTTGCTTAAAATAAAAGAAGCAATACAAAGTCTACATACTAGTACTTCAGTATTATTTCAGATTTTTAAATAGACATTACAAAATTCCATGGTGTATTGAACAAATTGAAAAGAACACGCCAACTTCAAATCTGTTTTGTAATGAAAATTGATTGCTAAAAAAAAAAAAAAAATGATTGCTTCTCATCGCATTCCAGTGACAGATAAAATCACACAATGAAAATACACCTTTTTACTTATTTTACCAAAAAAATCAAGTTGGAGTTATACAAGTTTTGTAAGTTAAGCTTCAAAATAATGAATGGGGTATGAAAAATGAATTACCACATTTCCAGCTAACCTTTTATACCAAAAATAAAATGGCAAACTGGTAAAATATCAACATTTATATTTCGTGTGTCCTCCATCCTGAGTAATAAGAGATTCTTTTAAAGCATTAATGACAAACACAATACTGTTTATTAATATTTGGTCAGTTATGGCCACTTTCATTTTTTCCTACCCAAATAATGTCCACATTAACTGATCAGTTAATCAAAATGATTGATGGTGAGATTATAAGGTAATCAGTTATGCATGACTGACTCCCACTTTTTAACAGCTCAGATTAATCCACAAAAGTGATATGAAATATTCTGTAAAGCTCATATTTTAAAACTCACTGGACTAACATATTCTTGCAACAACCCAAATACTGAGTTATCCAGAAAAAAATTATTAATCGGTAAATCTCCTAGCTTCCAATTGTGCGAGCATCACTTTGTGCTTGTTTGGTGATTTGCAGTGTTGTGTAGTAAGACTACATTTGAATGCATAAGATATCAACCTAAACCTGTTCTCATAAGTTCCTGATACAGTAGTCTAGAATCTGTTTTACATGACATCCAGGTGATGCATACTATATAGATCCTAGCTGGATATTATGTTCTACATGAACTAAGTGATAGGTTTTCCCTACTTATATAATATATAAATTTATATATATCCCTGCAGTAAAACATAATTGTGCAATCTACGACTTGATATGTTATATTCTGAATGCTCTGAAAGAAAAAAACATTCTCAAAATATTTAAATTACAGTTTTCAATATTAATCTGTGGCATAATTTTCCTATGAAGGCATATTAAAGTGATAATAACTCTTCGTTTCGGCCAAAAAATGAATTTTCCTGGAGTAAACAACAATTTTCCCATACTTACCAATGGTTAATGAATCCATTTTTACATTCAAAGTTAGTCCCTGCTTTTTTTCTAAACAGTTTGGTTTTTTGTTAAAATCTCTTAAGAGATTATAGCAGAGTATAGCCATCAATGGAGGTCACGTGGTCTAAAGACAAGCTCAGATATCAGAATAATAGCTATAACTGCCGTTTTTGTGGTAAAACAGAATATATTATATTT
>NW_019774114.1:119698-146502 GCF_001039355.2 Lingula anatina
GGGGGGGCAGGGGGGGCAGTTGCCCCCCCCTCGGGATTTGAGGTGCAAAAAATAATCGCAATTTCTGATTTCTGATTGAGCAATAAGTAACAGTTAAAATGCACCAGAATGCAGTATTATACTACCCTGCGTGTCAGAGCAACGTAAAAATTAGCTTGTAAATATTACATATAACTGTACCTTGGAGTCATTTCTGGTATTGCTGATATGGGTTATATATGAAATCAAGATCGAGCTGGCAATACCGGAATCTAGAACCTAGGGTATATTATACATACAGTTTAAAAAATTTTCCACACCGTGGGAGGGGGACCCCCACCCCCCCTGGTGGCTTCGCCCCCTCATGTCCGCTTACATGTACTGCCCCCCTGGCAGTTTGCTCAGGCTACGGCCCTGTTAACACTTTTAACGTCTTTCTATTCGGGTCCGACAATGTGTCTCTGTGGGTCTGTCAATCCTGTACATGAACTCGGCCACATTCACATATCAGGAGTGGTGTCTGTATGGTAATGGCCTCCCTCTCCATGGTCACTGAACAGGTGGAAGTGCTCAACACGAAGATCAAGGTCCTGTAAGAGACAGGTGCTTTTTATATTATAACTGTACGGTCCTGTGTGCTGCTCTCTGTAAGAATATCATAGCACACCTTCTTTTCTAATAACTTATAAAATGAGTACAGAATCTGGCATGGAATGTGCGGAAATATTGAGTTTCCATATATACAACATTGAAATGCAGCCAGTTATTCTAA
Organism: Lingula anatina; assembly: GCF_001039355.2. The sequence goes on from NW_019774114.1 coordinate 120,450, forward strand.
TCAGTTTTAATTGTGCTACAGAGATATGGAGTTTGGAACATTTTTGAAAAAGCAACTAGCATTAGTAATTTGTGCACAGATTGTCACTGTATGAATAATTTATGCAATACTTCAGCTCTTTGGAGTCTAATATCTAATAAACGGATCTTAGTTGTAGTGAAACGACATACGTCTTCGTACCTAAGATGACATATGGCCTAAAGTAAAATGTGGCCTGACATGGCACGATATCACTCCAGCCGGCGGTCTCTCCAGACAGCCACGAGGGGATTCCCCGATTAACAATCGACTTATTGAACCAGTTTGTAACACACTTCCTTCCTATGATTCGGAGAACTAAACGGAAGCGAAAGCATAATGTTCTTTTTACTGCTGTCATTATTCGTTCCATGAGAAGCGGTAGTATTCAACACCGATTGATAGTTGTTTAAATGGCGGGTAATATAATTTTTTCTCAGTTTTAATGCAGGACGTGGCTTAAGGTTATGAATTTTCAGTAAAGCGAACTTTCGTTTTCGTGATAGAATTATTTTACGTTAAAAACAACCACAACGACGATTAAATGTTTGTAAAAAATACACCGTTAATGCGTAAAGAATAGCATACCTGTACATAGAGGATCCACGCGTTTTTTCCTTTACATTTGATTATTTTTGAATTATGCTAGTGAGACTTGATTGACATTTAGTACAATGTAGATGAGACAGAAATACATTGTACATGTATATGTGACATGTCTGAAATTTGAGTTTAACTTAAATTTAGATAATTTTTTTCTTCTTTTGATCCCCCTTATGGGGTCCGCCATATAGATAAACGTCCTAATAAAATATTCGTCCCGATAGATAGACCTACGTCTCTATACATACACGTCTCAATAGATTTACGTCTCGTTAAATTTACGTTCCGATAGATCCACCAACAGATTCCTATAAATTTACGTACAGTAGGCATAGGCCTACTGGTATCTTTAGATCCAGGTACCGCAAGATCCATGTATCTGACATCGTAATCGGCTAAAATGCCGATATCAGCTTGAGATACAGGTATGAGGCTTTCGAGTGATAGTCTGACTGGGAGTATTAACATTTATAGTGACGTACCTGACAACCTGATATTTATTACCTTAAGGTATGGTAAGCTCTAAAAAAGTCACAAATTCCTTTAGAAAACGAATTTCACCCGGGTAAACTGTATTTTCCTGGACTAATTTTACCAGTCCATTTTTGTTCTAAATCATCAATCCAAACTGCCCAAGAGCACTTTTACTTTAGTATGAGTTTCTTACGATGTCTTAAACTATGATCAGAATTCAAATTCTCCCAACCTACACCTAAGACAGTATGTAAAGGTTATCGATTAATGCATTTCCAAACAAACTATGTTGTTTAGCTTAAGGGCTCGTCGGGAGCGGGGAGGGGGCTGCAGCCAATAATTTGCTCGTGTATCTTCCCCTGGCTTTCGCTACCTTTGCTCGCACACCCCCCCCCCCCCCCCCCCCCCAAAAAAAAAAAAATCCGTTCCGACAGCAGTGTTGCATTACTCTTAGGGATGAGCATGAATTAACGGGAGTGTAATCTTGGCATATAAATAAAAATAACGAGCATTTATGAGAGCAACTTTGCCCTTACTAGGGCTTTAAACTTAGACATAAAATTAAATCAGAATACAGTAATATGCTCAAATATCCACATATTTCACCCCCTCTTTCCCAGCATTACTGGAGGTTCTGAAATGTTTATAATCTGAAATAGAAACGTGACAACACCATACCAAACCGGAGGGCCCATTTATTTATTTATTTATTTATTTATTTACTGAACGTAAAATACAATGAGAAGGCTAAAAATACGTGGATCTATTAGGCATGCGGATTTATAAGTAGGTCTACGTGGGTTTATGTGGACGTTGTATCTTTAGGAACGCAATTATAGGCCTATAGGACGGTGGTAAAAAAATCGGATCTATTGGTATTTAAATCTAAGAAGACGTTTTTTCAGTTTTTCCTTTACGTATCTATCGGTAACGGGAGTATAGGGACGTGTAATATTTTGGGACTTAATTTTATCCTTACGTCCCCGACCTTATCTTTGGCATTTATTTTACGGCTCCCATTAAAAAAAGGGGCCCGCCCAAAGTCCCCAGCTTGATTTTGAACAGGTATGTATTTTCACAGGCATTTGAAGATTAATTGTTGGCCCTAACATTTCATCAACAATCTGCAATATTGAAGCCTTTGGTCCTACATGTACATGTACAGTTACAGTTTGCCTGCAGCCAGTAAAATTTTGCTAGGACCAGTAGATCCCCCCCCCCCCCCCCTTAAGTAAAAATCACAGCCTGGAATCTCTCACATTTTACACAAATGTTTGCAAAATTCTGCTTTTGTGTCAATTTCTTGGAAAAGAAATGTTTTCTGAAGACCCAGAATGTGTAAATTTAGTGGTCTGACATGGCCATTTTATTTTCTCTATAAGGTTTCAAAAGAGCTTTGGGTTTGATTTAATTCTATTTTCTGAAATGTAACTGTTACATGATGATTCTAAATGAGAAGATAAAAAAATCAAGGACTTTTTATATCAAGTATTAATGCAAGTAAAATGTCCAGCATTCCTATGATCAAAGAGATACATATAAGATATCTTTAAGGGCGACAACATGTCCCTTCACCTTATGCCCAGCCAGTATTACGGACCTGTCTGTCCAGTTAAATGCTAAATATTTGTCATGGCAGGTCATTTCTGACTCTGCCCTGTAATTACCAAAATGATGCTAGAGATGTTCATTTGAAGTTAACCTAAAATGCCATAAATATATCTGATGCTTATAGGCTAAGTGCCAGAATTTTGGTTAGCAAATATGAGAAACTATATCTTTACTTGTTATATTTTATCAGTACAGCTTAAAATCTGATGCTTCATATGAGCGAGGAAAGTTTTTTTATCATGGTTAAATAATTACCATTTTTAAAAACCTTGAAACATTGTTTGCCATTGTATCACCCTGACTTAATGAACAACTGTATCTACATGTAAGCATAGAGTTAAACTAGTTAACAGTAAGTACCTGATACCATATCTTTATCAATATGCGACATACTTTTAATGGTGAATTGCTTAAACTTTGATCACTGTTTATTAACAGGGAAATATGTAGATTTCTGCAGCTGTTGTACAATCCTTTCAGATTGCTGCCCTTTTTTCTGTACTTTTCACTGTTTAGAATTCAAATATAAGATTACATTTTTTATTGCGATCTTCTCACTAGTGAACAGTAAGAAGAACTATATGTCAGTTTGGATCTAGTCTAAATAAAGTAGATTTTAAAATTTAACAAATGCCAAAAAGAATGCTTGAATTCACTGATTTAACATTTTGATAAATAAACGTGTATTTTTCAGTTGTTTATTTTTGTATGATATGTATGCATTATTTCAGGCTTTTTGCCAAGCTGGAAAAATGTGAAAGAAATTGGCAACCAAGTTTTGGGTCATGGGGACTACCAACAAGCAACCGATCACTATAGCCATGCCATTTTTCTGGCGGAGGTATGTGGTGGTGCAAGCATTTGGGAACTGTCAGCATTGTACAGCAACAGGTCCCATTCCTTTGCAAAGCTAGGATTCATCGAACAAGCTCTTCAGGATGCTTTCCATTGTATTGAAATAAATAGGAATTGGTTTAAGGTAAATTTGCACATATGTTTGCACTTTTTCAGACATGCCATGTAACATTTTTATTTATGGAATAGGAAAATTATTTATAGTGACTGCATGTGTGACCTTAGTTGATTTGAGTGAAAATGTGTTTTAAAGATCCCCGACAAATATTATATAGGATGGGAGAGTGGCAAATGATTGTTTTATTTCAACATAATTTTTATGTATTTATTATAATTACATTAGATTTTTATTAAACGCCTTTGCACTAAGAAGTGATATTGTAGATAACAATGTTAACCGTCAAGATATGTATAAATGAAATACTTGTATATGCATGGTGTATACATATTTATTCCTGTATGTAAAACCTTGATTGTATATATTTCTTCTGTGTTTGTACAGATTGTCATGTATTGTTGGCCAGAGGCCTTACACTACAAATAAATCATCATCATCAAAAGTGAAATTAAAAAATATTTATGAAGGGATACTGGCGAGCGGGACAGGCTTTGAAACTTTTGCATAAGCCCCAAGAAGCTCTTCAAGTATTTAGCGATGGCTGTGCACTGGTGAATGAAGATGATGGCAAAAACTTTCATACTAAAGTTGACTTCATTGTGGAAATAGTATCCTTGTCTCATGAAATTGGAAGTAAGTAGAAAACTAATGCCTTACCAAATCACTGCGAAATAATATTGTACTAAATGTGGATTGATTTAATATATGTTTGCATCAAATTTGTCTTATGCAAATGGAAGTACTTGATATTAAAATGATGATAAAATCATAATTAAACCACTGATTTTATCAAATAGTTTTGCACAGAGCAAACTTTGATTATTTTTAAACATAAGTGTATTACAATTATTGTATTTTTCATGTAAGCCAGTAGATACATTTCAGCTTCATACCATGATCTCCCCATGCAAAAGTAAAAGAAGCTTATAATAAAAATACAATGTAATACCTCATTTTACTAAAATATGTCATTCAAATTTCAAGTGACCTCTATATATTGAAAGATTTTGAAAATAATCTACTGGTAATGTGTTGAAAATTTAAAGATTTGTTCATGGTTTAATTCAGGCTGGATGCACCTTGCAACACATGTTAGAGCTCGTGATAATGTGTGGTCGCAGCTGCTGTTTTGTATGGCAAAAAAGAAGAAGTGGGAAACACTCTTAATCCTGCTAATGGGAACTGGAGTCTTCAGAAAAGAATCTGTCATGTTTAATTACCAAGGAAAGTTCCCCAAAATAAGCACTCAAAAGATCTGTCTTACCAACTTAATCAAGGTTCGTATGGTTTGTTAATGATACAATTATTGAATTCAATTATACCCATTTTCTATTTTTCTTTAAATTTTATTTTATCTTAATTTCTTCATATCCTTTCTTTTGTAACTATAAATACTTAAATTGTCAGACTGAGTTGAATTATATTTACAGTACTGTGCATCTCAAGCAGACCCTAGTTTTGTGCATCTTGCAATCAATCTTCTGCAACATGGATCCAAAGAAACAGATATAACATTAGAGACGGGGGACACTCCATTCCATGCAGCTCTTACAATTGCAGTGAGAACCTGTGAGTTCTACTAATTATTATAATAGGAGTTTGGTCAACTTGTTACCTTCAATCTCTGTAAGAATATGTGATAAATATGAACCTTTTGAAGGAGTTAGTTTTATCTGTTTAGTATTACACTGTAGTTTGACGTTCTGGTGATGTTTATGTACCATTAAAGGTTGTTTCTACCACTAAATTGTTTACTTAACATGGATATGATTTAAATGGATAGATTTTCAGTTAATTTACATGTATTGATTTATTTAGAACAAGTAAAATAATATTGGTGATATTTCATGTGTCAGTGAGGCACTTAAAAGATTTTTACTAGTAATTGAATATACAAAAAACTTTTTCTAGCAAATACAGACCTTTTGTGGCATTTGGTTAATTCCAACCCAGACAGGGTTAAGGGAGTACAAGATGCCCGCGGGGATACTCTCCTGCACAAATTGGCCAAAACACTGGCAAGGGAACCTTCTCTTCTCTTTGGGGATGTCACATCTGAACTCATGGAAAAAGTTAGTATCACTTCTATAATGTTTTGAAATAATGCTATCTATTAAGACAGTTCTATTGTTGCCGAACCTTGTGGCAAATAAGTAATACAAGTGCATTTAAATAGTTATTATTATTGTTATTATTTACATGATATTATTATTATTATTATTATTATTTGTCATTGTTTGTTTTGTTAAGGGAATATTATTTTGTATTGTGTAAGGTTTTGAGAGTATACTACCAGTGACCTGTTGTGACGGGTCAATGATTTAGGGAGTAACGAGCAGATCATACTGGAGTGGGATCTTGTGATTTTGTTATGCCCCTATTTCACACAGACCACGAATCCCACGAATGGCCATGAATTGACAAATTTCAGGATTCGTGATTGAATTGTAATCAGTTCGTGAAGTTCTTAACAGATTCGTATATATTCGTAGTCAGTTCTTGCACTTCTTGACCAACAGGAATTGGTGGCAAAAACTTTGATGCCCCTATTTCACACAGATCACGAATCCCACGAATCGCCAGGAATTGAAAATTTCAGGATTCGTGATTGAATCGTAATCAGTTCGTGAAGTTCTTAACAGATTGGTATATAATCGTAGACAGATCTTGCAATTCTTGATCAATCGGGAATTCGTGGCAAAAAATTGAGCTGTTCAAAGTTTTGGCCACGAACTCCAGATTCCAAAAAATCGTAGTGAATTTCTGGACAATATTCGTGCGATTCCAGCCGAATCCCACGAATATTCGTAACACTATCGTATCTGTATCGTAACTGAATCGTGAGCGTGTCGAATTAGACCAGAAAATTGGCAAAATCTCACGAATCCTTACGAATCCTGAAATTTGTCAATTCCTGGCGATTCGTAGGATTCGTGGTCTGTGTGAAATAGGGGCCTTAGCAGATATGCCTTTTTTTTTGTGATAGATTATCTCAGAGTTAATATAGCTGCAATCAATTTCACCATACACAAGCAATGCTGTTACTTGTCTTATGTATGATGTGAAAAAAAAATAAAAGCTATTGAAACTGAGATGTGAATCCTGAGTTGTTCAACAGCTATTATTATTAAGACACAAAGGAATTATAAAGTTGGTTGGTTTCTATGGGAGTTAAAGAAAGTATGAAGGACTAGACATGAAGGACTACATGGCTTTTATTGTTCCTGTATTTTTAATTGTTGATTTTAACCCATGGACATTTGCAGTGATTGATATATTTTTTTTGTTTAAGAAAGCTAAGGTGAGCTTGAGGTTATATTCTCAACCAAGGTCACAGCAGAGAGTTGAACTGGGCTACTCTGGAAAATAATGAGTACTAATTACTTCTATATAATCTATATATTCTACTTCATTACTTCTATATAATCATAATTAATTCATTTTGTTACTGTGAATTATATTAAAGCAGGCGAGCACAAAATGCTGTGGCGACGTGCCGCCTGCTTTTAATTTATTTATAATGTATATCTTTATTGTAGAAATAAATCTGATAAAAAAAGGTGAGCTTGTCAGTTCCATGGGCATAAAATTGTTACAGGTACCAAAGAAATTTGATGTGGAATGCAAATACTAAAACTAGACATGGTTCATGTACTGGTAACCATTCCACAAAACCAGTGCTTGGTTTACAATAGAAGAATTCATTTTTTATAAATAGTATTCAAAGTATTTAAAATAATGAAATCCATTTATTATTGAACAATACTTTAACCTATGATTAAAAAAACTGATTCGGAAGGAAATTTTAAATTGTGAGAAAAAAGTTACTTTTCTATCATCTGACACATTCATTTCATTTGCGAATATAGAAATTACTTTTAAAAATTACTGTTTGATTAATTTTTATTCGAAATTTCAGGTAGATCCCAACATTAGAAATAAAGAGGGAAAGCTTGCCATAGAGTACTTACCAAAGGGGATTGCATTGTATGGTGAGCTAGACAAGAGAATGAGACAGAGCACATCAAATGGTAAGAGAATTAATAATAATATGTATGAAAGTCTGATGAAACTTGTAAACACTTCTGTGTTTGAATTTTAATTTCAAAACAGCAAGATACCTTCAAAAGATACCTGTAACAGAAATGTGACACCAAGATGGCGTGTAGTCATAAAGTGTCTTTATTACATGTACTTAAAGCAAATGGAGAATATATATAACAACATTATAATACATCTTCCTTTTTTGGTAAACAAAAATTCTTATAAACTTTCTTATGCTTTAACATACATTGTTTGTTTTCTTTACCATAAACATGATCTGAACAAAAACAACACTCTTTCCCACTTCTTGTACCATTTAACAATGTCACAAAAATGGGTAATACATATAACGACATTATGAACACGACATTATGAATACGACATTCGCGAACACAGAAAAAAAAAAAAAAAAAAAAAATATATATATATATATATATATATATATATACTGGTATATATAATTGGTCTATTTAAACTGCTGAGTTTTACTGTATAGAAAATGTAGACTGTATTTGTATTAAATTCTCCTTCTGTGTAGGAACTGAGCAGCCAGTAGACCTGTTCCTAAGGGGAAAAGAGTGCCTTGCCCAGTTGAAGTTTGAAGAAGCACTTGGATCACTCTGTAAATTCTTAGAGGCAAACAGCAGTGCCTCAAAACTGAATGCTAAGGCATCACAGGCATTAGATATTGTTGTGGACAAAATTGTTCCTACTTTTAAAGGTAAGTGGACACAGGAGAGATTTTATGCATTTTGCAATATTTTGTTGGCATTAATTATCTTAAGCCACATATATAGGTTAATGGAAATTTAAACAATAATCTGGAATTGTTTTTTTCTTTTGCTGTTATCTGCTGCTTTTCACTGCAATTGGTTTGGCCAATTATATTTTGACTGTGCAAGAAAACTGACTAATTGTCTAATTTGTAGTCAAATTTCATCACATGTCAAATGGCTTTATTTTTATTTTTTAGAGATCCCATCCAGAATCTCCTGCAAGTTACCAGACAAGATATGGACACAGGCCATAAAAAAGCTGTCCAAGAGAGAAAAATGGCAAACAGTTCAGAAGTTGCTGCTTGGAGGAGGCAATGGTCATGAGAAAGGTCAAGGTGGTCTTGCAGACAACTGCAGCACTGCAGAAATCTCCATTGTGCATTTCCTCAGAGTCCATGATGAAAGAGATGTCAGTGTGCACAAATATGATCTGGTAACTGCTCTCCTCAAGGTAGGTGACATTGGACTATATATATTCAGACACCACACACAAAATCCTTTTGTCAACTGTACATTATACTAGAAAAATGTGCCCTTTCCCATACAAGCATGGAAGTGGCCGAGTTTAGGTTAATAATAATAATATCATGAGCGTTTTTCTATTGAGCCATGTCTGAAAGGTACTTTTTTGCAACAGTGCTGTTGAACACCAGTTTTACTAGCTGTTACAGTAGCATTATCAACCTTTGTAATACAGTATTTCAGAACTTGTCATAAAACTACATGAAACAGGCCCGTAGCCAGCAATTTCAAATGGGGGGTTCCTTTTCTGAAAAAGTGGACCTTTTACCATAAAACCTTCATGTACAGAGATCAAATTTTATCCAAAATGGACCTTTTCCCAGCAAAAAGGGCGGTTCTTTCACCCCCCCCTCCCCCCCTTCCCTGGCGACAGGCCTGTGAAATCTTTGCAATCTTTTATGGAACTAAATCAACATGCATTTTTAAGCACGAATTTGTTTTTATCAACACCTGGTATTTATATTCTGAAAATATTCTACATTTGTATGATAATTGTTATATATGACAGCAGTTTGTTGCATGCAGGGTCTCATAATATCCCAGCTAGAATGAGANGAACTTTGCAAAATTTGGTTCCCTTTTATCTCCAAAACTGGCAGAGATAGGTCCATAGTTACTATTGAACTTGAATAGGAAGTTATATACTGGCAATCTAAATGTGACCTTGAAATTGACCTTTGACCTACTTTATACCATAAACTAAACTTTGCAACTTTTTAATGCTTTTATTTTCAAAACTGGCAGAGATACGCCCATAGTTACTATTGAATTTGAATAGAAAGTCATACGAGGCAATCTAAATGTGACCTTGAAATTGACCTTTGACATACTTTTTATCATGAATTGAATTTCGCAAATTTTAGTTCCCTTTTATCTCCAAAACTGGCAGAGATACACCCATAGTTACTATTGAATTTGAATAGAAAGTCATTAGAGGCAATTTACTGTGACTTTAAAATTGACCTTTGACCTACTTTTAACCATGAACTGAACTTGGCAAATTTTGTTCCCTTTTATCTATAAAACCAGCAGAGATAGGTCCATAGTTACTATTGAACTTGAATAGGAAGTCATATACTGGCAATTTACTGTAACCTTCAAATTGACCTTTGACCTACCTTATGATGAACTGAACTTTGATTGTACCATTTTTAGTTATATATTTTTTTTGCATATTTTGAGAATTCTTGTTGATTGCATTTTTTATAGCTTGTCAAGCACAAGACTGGTGGTGGTGTCCCTTTTTTTGTGGGGGGGGGGGGTCTATACGAATGCGCTTACTCCAGCTGGTGGTACAATATTCGGAGGTGGTATCGCCTCTCTGATCCTCTAGTTATTATAATTTTTCTTTTGCCGTCATCTTCTGCTTTTCACTATGATTGGTATGGCCCATTATATTTTGATTGTACAAGAAAACTATTTGTCTACATTGGTGGTTAAATTCTGTCGCAAAAAGCTTTATTTTTATTTTTCAGAGATCCCCTCCAGAATCTCCTGCAAGTTACCTGAGAAGATATGGACGCAGGCCATAAAAAAGCTGTCCAAGAGTGAAAAATGGCAAACAGTTCAGAAGTTGCTGCTTGGAGGGGGCAATGGACATGAGAAAGGCCAAGGTGGTCTTGCAGACAACTGCAGCACTGCAGGAATCTCCATTGTGCATTTCCTCAGGGGCCATGACGAAAGAGATGTTAGTGTGCACAAATATGATTTGGTAACTGCTCTCATCAAGGTAGGTGACAGTGGACTGTATTCAGATCGAAACCTCACACAAAATCCTTGTTAACTGTACATTATAGTAGGCAAGCATGCACTTTCCCATGCAAGCATGGGAGTGGCAGAGTTGAAGATAATAATATCATGAGTGTTTTTCTATGGAGCCATGTCTGAAAGGTACATACTTTTCTGCATCATTTTTGGATCATTGCTTGTGAGCACCAGTTATATTGGTACAGTAGCATTATCAACCAATGAAGTATTTCAGAATTTGTCAGAAAATTACATGTGATCTTTGCCATCATTTATGGAACTAAATCAACATGCATGTTTGAGCATGGATTTGTTTTATCAACATCTGGTATTCTAAATTCTCTACATTTGTATGCTAATTTTTACATATAACAGCCGTTTATTGCATGCATGCAGGCTTTCGTAATATTTGCTTTATTAATAATTTGAATTAATGTAAAAGAAATTGAAATGTAACACAAATAGACCTCAACAAAACTATGCAAAAGGAAATGACCATATAGCTAGTACAAAGGTAATGTTTTAAACTGACATGCTGGCCCACCAAGCTGTTCTTCATCTTTTCCTAAATCCCAGGAGGGATACAGTTAGGGTCATGTGTTTCAGTATTGCTGTATCACTCTGTTTGTATGTAACAGCTTCCTGTGTATTCTTGGACCCCATTTCCAGAGATCAGATCAATCTACTTTAGATCGACCTAACTCCCTGGGGGTTCACGCTAAATAGCTGTCAGCTGAGGGGACACGAAAGTTAATTACCCCCTTACAGCTTGTAGTAGGCGGGACAGACATTTAAGCCGGATTATCTGACAGTAATCTAGTGAGACTCCCCGCGGGGATAGATCGATCTAAAAGCTTTGGGAATACACCCTTGGATTACATGTATTCCTGTATCTCTGCATTTATTTATTGATGTTGCCTAGCATTTTTAGAATGCTTGTTTAAAATTATGATCCTTTTATTTTTATTTTTGTGTATCAGTATGTGTAGCATGTTGACATCATGTTGTTTGAGATTTTGCTTTTTATGGCCACCCAACTGGCCTTCCAAACTGACAGATTTTATGAAAAAAAATTATAGATGTTTCTTTTTTTTATGTTGTAATTTTCATTATCCCTAAAGCATGGGTGTTCACCAGATGGTGTCAGTAGTGACAAAATAAAACCATTAAGCCATAGCCTTCAGAATGAGGACGTGAAAATGGTGATGTTGCTGCTCAGGGAAGGAGCAGACCCCACCCCCCTAACTCTCTCCAGCAATGACACACCCCTGCATGTAGCTCTCTCCATTGGAATGAAAGCTAAAGGTACAAGTTTATTTGTTTGTTCTAGTTTTCAGCTATTGTGCTCTACAGGTTTTGCTTTTTTTGTTTGGTTTATATTTTTATATTTCATCTTTTGGGTTAACATTGTTGACTGACATGCAAGACAAAGCTGCCAAGTTACAGCTGCCTCAAACCAATTTACTAAAACCAATTTAAAGCTCAGTTGAAATTGCATGGTTTGGCTTTTAATTTTTCTATTTGACGATGTTCACAATCAAGCCAGATTAGTTAAATGACATGCATTGTTTCATTTCCCCAGCTTGTTAATTGATAACCCATATATAAACATAAATTGGACTTTCACTGTGGGAAAAGTGCATGTGGCAAAAAAGTAAAAGTACACATTATCATTTTAGGTGAATTCTCCTTGCTGGAACAGTTGTTTAAACTTTACTCTACACGCCCAGAAAAGTATCCAATGCTGGAGCCTTCCTCTGTAGATGGTGCTGGAAACACCTTGTTCCATGTGATAGCAAAGGGCACCTGCTCTCCCCATGCAGTGGATGCTGCCAGTATTCTGCTTCAAAACAAGGTCAACCCACTGGTGAGAAACAGGGATGGTTCAACAGCAATGCACATATTGAAGAAGGGAAATGACCGAAGGATGCAGTATATGAAACAGGCAAAACAACTCTACCCAGATTTTTCTCCTCCCACACCAAGCAAAAAGAAAGGCAAGCAGAAGGAAAATGAGAAATCAGCTGTTCTCTCTGCTGATGATGAAGTTACTGCTAATGAAGCACTGGATACAGCTCAGAAAGATATAACATGCGGACAGGATACAGCTCAGACAGACATAACACCTCATTTGTTGAAGAAAGAGGGCACAACTAGCATTGTTCCAAAGATGAATAAAGAAGACACAAGGAAGAGAATATCTTCTCTCATTTCAGACTTGCCACAAATGGAACCCAGAAGATGGAAAGATGATTCCGCAAGTATGCTTTTGTCCAGTATAGCCTCTGTTAAAGATGGACAAGCAAAAGTTGAACAAGATGTCTACAATGAAAACTCTGGTGTAGGAAAAACAGCAATAATTGAAGAAGATGAAATCCAAAATGACCTTGAGACTGATCTCCAGGAAAATAGAAGAAAATTAGAAGAAGAACCTCAAGATGTTGACCCAAGCCTATTTGATGACTTGGTATGGGAGGTAGAATGCACAGCCAATCTGTGGAAACTACTGCGGGAGAAGAAGTTGAAAATCGAAATGNGGGATTTTATGCAGGCAATTTTCAAACCCAAATGTGCTTTGTTTATAATTTGAACTAGTGTGAAAGAAATTGAAATGTAACTCAAACAGACCTCAACAAAACCATACAAAAAGAAAATTGCCATATAGTAAATAGTACAAAGGTAATGTTTTAAACTGACATGCTGGTTTTTTTAAGCCCACCAAATTGTCCTTCATCTTTTTGTAAATCCCATGGCTATATCAGGAGGGATTCAGTTAGGGTCTCCATGTGTTTCAGTATTGCTGTATCACTATGTTTGTATGATACAGCTGCCTGTGTACCCTTGGATTACATGTACCCCCATATCTCTGCATTTGAGTATTGATGTTGCCATGCATTTTTAGAATGTTTGTTTAAAGTTATGATTATGAGTAAAAACATATTTTCTTTTTTGTGTTGTATCAGTATGTGTAGCATGTTGACATCATGTTGTTTGAGATTTTATGGCCAGCCAACTGACCTTCAAAATGGACAGATTTTATTAAAAATTTCAGATGTTTCTTTTTTTATGTTTTAATTTTCATTATCCTTAAAGCATGGGTGTTCACCAGATGGTGTTGGTAGTGATAAAATAAAACCATTAAGCCATAGTCTTCAGAGTGAGGACATGAAAATGGTGATGCTGCTGCTCAGGGAAGGAGCAGACCCCACCCCCCTCTCTCTCTCCAGCAATGACACACCCCTGCATGTAGCTCTCTCCATTGGAATGAAAGCTAAAGGTACATGTTTATTTGTTTGTTCTAGTTGTCAGCAATTGGGCTTTACAGCTTTTACTTTTTGTTGTTTGGTTTAGATTTTTATATTTCATCTTTGGGTTAACATTGTGGACTGACTTGCAGAACAAAGCTACCATATTACAGCTGCCTCAAAACAATTTTTATAGTATGTCTAGAGTTGTAACTAAAACCCATTTAAAGCCCTGTTGAAATTGCATGGTTTAGCTTTTAATAGTTCTATTTTACAATGTTCACAATCATGCCAGATTAGTTAAATGACATGCTTTGTTTCATTTCCCTAGCATGTTGACAACCGATGCATAAACAAAAACTGCACTTTCACCGTGGGAAAAGTACACATGGCAAAAAAAGTACACATTATCATTTTAGGTGATTTCTCCTTGCTGGAACAGTTGTTTAAACTTTACTCAACATGTCCAGAGAAGTATCCAATGCTAGAGCCTTCCTCTGTAGATGGCACTGGAAACACCTTGTTCCATGTGATAGCAAAGGGCACCTGCTCTCCCCATGCTGTGAATGCTGCAAGGATTCTGCTTCAAAACAAGGTCAACCCACTGGTGAGAAACAAGGATGGTTCAACAGCAATGCAGATGTTGAAGAAGGGAAATGACCGAAGGATGCAGTATATGAAACAGGCAAAACAATTCTATCCAGATTTTTCTCCTCCCACACCAAGAAAAAAGAAAGGCAAGCAGAAGGAAAATGAGAAATCAGCTGTTCTCCCTGCTGATGATGAAGTTACTGCTAATGAAGCACTGGATACAGCTCAAAAAGATATAACATGCGGACAGGATACAGCTCAGACAGACATAACACCTCATTTGTTGAAGAAAGAGGGCACAACTAGCATTGTTCCAAAGATGAATAAAGAAGACACAAGGAAGAGAATATCTTCTCTCATTTCAGACTTGCCACAAATGGAACCCAAAAGATGTAAAGATGATTCTGCAAGTATGCTTTTGTCCAGTATAGCCTCTGTTAAAGATGGACAAGCAAAAGTTGAACAAGATGTCTACAATGAAAACTCTGGTGTAGGAAAAACAGCAATAATTGAAGAAGATCAAATCCAAAATGACCTTGAGACTGATCTCCAGGAAAATAGAAGAAAATTAGAAGAAGAACCTCAAGATGTTGACCCAAGCCTATTTGATGACTTGGTATGGGAGGTAGAATGCACAGCCAATCTGTGGAAACTACTGCGGGAGAAGAAGTTGAAAATCGAAACGAAAAGAAGAATCATAGAGAAAATCCAACTCCTTGGCAATGGCCACTGGAGACAAGATCTCTGCAAGAGACTGGAGGGGGCTGCCAAAAATGCTGGAATGAAGTTGTATGAGGCCAAGCTGACCAAGGGGGCTCGTATTCTCTGGGAACTGGCCATTGCTTTCTCTCCACGTTGCAGTGAGAGTGCTGAGCAGAGACTTGGCATGGAACCTGTCAAAGAAGGGGTGGTTGGAGGGAGAATCTACTCTGAAGTCATCCGAGTGTGGGATGTTGTCTTTGATCATGATAATGTCTCCAGGACAATTGACAGCATTGTGACATCTTTCAACAGAGGACAGAAATGTATTATTCAGAAGAAACTCAAAGGCATGGAACGCAAGGATTTCCCTTCAAACAAGTTCACTGAGCAGAGAATACCTATATATTTCAACGAGGTGGACACAGAGGAGAAGGAGACGCCACACCTTCAGCCAAAAATGCACAAACTAGAATCTTTGACCAAATTCTTTCCACCAGCAAGTGCCAATGAGACAGAGTACCACATCATGAAATTCTATTCATTCACGTCGGCTCTGGTCAACAATGTTCTTCTCAACCAAGACACCAAAGTAGACTTTCCTTTCAGGGTAACAGAATTAGAGCATGCCATTATCAACTTGAACCCAAAACCACCACAATCGATCCTTCTGCTAGGCAGGAGTGGGACAGGTTAGTCTTTTTGCATTTTAGTTATTCATTCAATTGTATTATGTATAACAAAAATATATGAATGCCTCTGGTTTTATGCATTTTATTTTTGAACATTCTTTAATTTCTAGGCTTTCTGATCTAGATGGTCATGCAACCTTTCTGTCAACACCCTATGTATTTTCACAAGAAGATATTCAGTTTTAAACATAGTTTGTATCACTTTCCTTTGCTTTAGGGAAAACTACCTGCTGCTTGTATCGCCTATGGACCTTCTTCTCACGTTACTGGGAGCAAGCTGCCAGGGCTGGAGAGCCCTTGATTCCCCGTAGTGTCACCTTTGTGCACCAGGACATAAAGGCAGATAAGGCTAATAACAAAGGTATTTATGTGTCATATTATAACATCCAGAAATATCAAAATAATATTATCATACAAATACAGTAGTTTTGCTATTTAATGGGAGTGTATTGTTTCTCTAAGTATATATTTGTTCATATTTGTCGTGCATGATGAATTATTTTTAGTAAATTTTTTTACTTGCATTTTCGTTTTATTTTTTAAATTGTTTTTATAGATAGAGCAGAAACGTCTGATGTTGGTGATGATGATGGCGATGATGATGATGATGATGATGATGATGATGATGATGTATCAGCTGATGAATCAGAAAAGTTGGATGTAGCCAGCAAAGGTGCCACATGTAACACAGAAGACTGCCAACAAGAACCTGGCAACACTCAGGAAGCCCCAATCATGGAACATCTGCATCAAGTGTTTGTTACTAAAAATGCCGTGCTTTGCAGTGAAGTGAAGAGAAATTTCAGGGAGTTGAGTCATGCATGGGAACCTGCCAATGCTCATGTTGAAGTGGAAGACCTTCCTTTGCCAAATTGTCTACAGGAAGCCCACCCTGCTCAGTTCCCACTGTTTATCACAGCCAAACAGTGGCTGATGCTTCTTGATGGATCCTTGCTGAATTCATTTTTTCCACGCAACCAAGATGGCAGCCTGAAGCGGCATATTCAGGGCTGGGGAGAAAAAGAAGCAAGTGTGACCTATATCCCTGATCTGGATGATTCTGATGGTGAGTTGGAGGATGATGAAGATGACACAGTTTTACCAGGTGACCCTGAAAATGAGGATGTCGCCAACCAACCACAGCCGAAGGAAACCGATCCAAGGCGAGAAGTAACATATGAGGTATTTGCCAATGAGCTTTGGACCAAAGTGAATAAGGGAAAGATTGACTACCACCCTACTTTGGTCTGGATGGAAATTATGTCTTTCATTAAGGGTTCTGTAGAGGCCCTGCACACTGAGAAGGGTGAGCTTTCCAGAGATGGATACCTAGAGCTTGGACAGAAGAGGGCACCCAACTTCTCTGGAGATCGGAACAAGGTGTATGACATGTTTGAGAGATACCGTCAGATCAAGTTGACCAAGGGGCTGTTTGATGAATGTGATGTGATCAGCCATATTTACCACAGATTGAAAGATATTAAAGTCTTGCAGTGGAGCCTTCATCAAATCTATGTGGATGAAACCCAAGACTTTACCCAGGGTGAACTTTCCCTCTTCATACGGTGTTGTCAAGACCCCAATTCTTTATTTCTCACAGGAGACACAGCCCAGAGCATCATGAGAGGAGTTGCCTTCCGTTTTGATGACCTCAAGACTTTATTCCACTATGCAAGCAAGTCTTTTAAAGCTGTGGGAAAGACATCAGCAGTGGCTGTCCCCAAGAAGGTGTACCAGCTCACCCACAACTACCGATCTCATGCAGGTATCCTGGACCTGGCATCCAGTGTGATTGATCTCTTGGTGAAGTTCTTCCCAGAGTCTTTTGACAGACTGGAGAGAGATCAGGGCTTATTCCGTGGACCCAAACCAGTTCTTCTGCAGTCCTGCAGTTTCAGTGACCTTGCATTACTGCTGAGAGGAAACAAAAGGAAGACGTCTGAGATTGAGTTTGGCGCCCACCAGGTTATCTTGGTTGCCAATGAGGAGGCAAAGAGCAACTTGCCAGAGGAACTTAGTTTGGCCCTGGTGTTGACCATCTATGAATCCAAAGGCCTGGAGTTTGATGATGTCCTGCTGTACAATTTCTTCAAGGATTCTCCAGTAAGTTTGGTTTTAAAACATTGTTGTGGATTTGTTGTGGGGGAGGGGGCTAATATTAAAGGAACATGATGCAGCTGAAATAATAATGCAAATGCTGAAAGGTTGTTTACTTATAATGTTCTTTTAGATTTTTGATATTCAAGAATAAAGTAAAATCCTGTGTCATTTGAGCTGTCAGCAATGTTCTTGCAGGCTTACAAAGAGTGGAGAGTTGTGACAGGTCACCTTGAAAAGCTGCTGGAGCAGTACAAGTACAACCAAGAGAAAGGACAAGATAATCTTGTTGAACTGGATATTGGTAAGTGATGTTCCATGCTTTTGAGGTACATGTATCATTAAAAACATACTAAGTGAATTTTAGAAAAAAATATATTTGGGGTGTCATGATGGAAACTGTCACTGAAAAATTGAGAACACACAGTGATAAACGATTATGATTAATCAAATTGTGGCCAAAGGATGATATTTCTGATGATGATCTTAAGAAAACCTCCCATCTTAGAAGCTTGCAGTGCAATCAAATTATGGAGAAAACAACTTTTCTTTATATTCAAATTCTTTTTTATCTTTTAAATATTTTTTCCAGATGAAGAGTATGACAATGTCCGTCCCAGACCATTAGACTTTAGCCCGGAGAAACACAAAGTATTGAACTCTGAGCTCAAGTATTTGTACACAGCTTTGACCCGGGCCAGGGTCAATGTCTGGATATTTGATCAGGACGAGGAAAAGAGGGCACCTATGTTTGAATATTTTGTTCGTAGAAAGTTGATGGATGTTGTGGAGACAAGATCTGACAGCAGTGATGACGGTAAGAAATGGACAGACTGTGATCTGAAATGATGCTTTGATGATGCCTTTCAAGTATCACATTTGGTATAACTCCTTTCATAAGAACTATATCCATTCACAATGTTCACTTCAAATGCATGCACAGACTTGGAGCTTGCATACACCTTATTAAAGGAAAAGTAGAACTGGTGTGGGGAGGGGGAGCAGGATAGTATTTTTAATTGAGCCATCCTTTGTGTTTGCCAGAAAGGGTAACCATATTATGTTCAGTTATATTTTTCTAGTCTGGAAACCAATTTTGATGCGCGTTCTGTCATATGATTGCATGATCAATATAACATGATAAATATTTATTCAGATATTAATTGGTCTTGGATTTGAATATTAATTAATTTTTAGAAAAAAAAAATCAAATAGATTAAGTGTGACATGACTTTATTTCCAATTACTTACCAATATTGTACATGTAAACCTTTATTTCTAACAGGTCTGTCATCTGCAATGTTTGCATGTACTTCTACAGCAGAGGAGTGGGTGAAGAGAGGTGATTATTTCTATAATCACAAGTTGTACCAAGTAGCTGCTAAGTGTTACAGAAGAGGTAGGTAATGTATATTTAGTATGAAAATGCAAATTGAGACACCTTGTAGAGTGTTCTCCTTTTGGGATATTGCTTATACTTATGTAATGACCTAATGAACAGATATTGTTTATTGCGAACTTTTTTATCACTTGCCTGTCCAGAATGTATTGAACATTTATTCATTTTTATGCACTCGGCTTCTATTGATGGTAATTAACCAATTTATAGCTTTATGATGAAATTGATATAAATCTTACCTGAGAATATAAACATAACAGGTGATGAAGAAGTCCTGGAAAGAATGTCCTTGGCTCAAGCAAGAGCTCTGAGTGCAGAGAGACTGAGAGAAAACCCACACAAATTGAAACAGGAGTTTCTCCTGGCCTCTGAGGAGTTCTTGCAGTGTAGTATGCCATCTGAGGCAGCCAAGTGTCTGTACAATGCAAAGGAGTTCCTGTTGGCAGCCAGACTGTTTGAGAAGATGGCAAAGGTGTGCATCAGTTTTGCAAAACAAATGAACTACATATATGAAATGCTATGCAAATCTCTTTAGGTAGTGTAGTTTTGCCTTTTAATGATCTGTGGATTGTTTCATTTTCAAAAAAAGTGTGTTTAGAAATAGGCATGCTTTTTAATGCTTTAGAAAATTGATACATTAATTATAAATACTTTTTAAGCATAACAATGAAAGACACTTGATTGCTTTTAAAATTTTAGTTTTAAATTTGTGATTCTTTTGAAGTGATTTTAATGTGACTCGGTCCAATTATTTTCTAGTTCAGGGATGCAGCTGTCCTTTACAAAAAAGTCAAGTATTACCAGGATGCTGCCAATTGCTATGAGCAATCCTCTGACTTCAGGAAAGCCATTGAGATACATGTGTCAGTGGATCAGTTCCAGAAAGCAGCAGATGTCCGTGAAAGATACGACATTAAAGAACAGGTGAGGAGATGACACAGTATGCAGTTTCAAAATAGGTCGTTGACATGGAACTCCTAATAAGAGCATGTGTGCATAAAAGAAGAATTCTACTTATGTATGTGTGTAGAGTGTGTAGATGCATTTGTGCATGCATGCAAGGGTGTGTCTTTGAATATACAGTGAGAGAGATGGAGAGATTTAGGAGATTTTCTTATTTATTCCTGTAGGAATATATGTCTCACGGAAAGATTCTGCCACAGGCTTTAATTAAAGGAGCCCCAAGTCCTCTCCATAGCATGGACTATCTTTGCTTTGAAGCTGCAAAATTGCATTTTCATCGCAGAGAGTATGACGCCATGAATGCAGCCCTATCACGCCTTCCCTTTGAACGACAACTTCAGTTTCTCAAAGAAAGAAACAACATAGCTGGTGTTGCTGCTTTGTATAAAAGGAATGGTGAGTATTTAAATAGGGTTATAAATTATATTCACAAGTAATTAAATTGTGTTTCTAGTAGATGATAGTGTCAGAATTTACATCGTGTATTTACCAGAAAACTTTAAAAAATGGTACCACATTGCTGCTTAATATTGGGTAGATAAAGACTTCTGAATTGTGAAAAAGCTTTATGTTTACATATAATTCTGAACTGATGAAAAATTTTAGGTCAGTCCATGGAAGCTGCAAAATTTTTGAAGTCAAAGGGCAAAGTTGAGGAGGCACTGGAGTATGCCGAGCGCTTGGATGATCCACATTTCAGGGCAGAGTGTCTCATGATAAGCAGCAGGATGAAACTGCAGTATATGTCCAGTCCTACAATAAAGGAGAACATCCTGAAGAATTTAGAAGAAGCTGAAAAGCTTTTTTCTGCTTGTGAAGATAGCAATGGGCAGGCAGAAGCTCAGCTGTATCTTGCCAAGTTGAGAAAAGATATTAAGCTCCTAAAAATCTCTTCTGATCTTTTCATGAAAAATCACAACATTGGTGGACAAGTGGAGGTGGTTGAGGTGTTAATGGAGATAGTTCCAGAGCTGTTACCCGTACATGTTTTGCCAGTTCGGGATGCTGTAGAAAGTGTTGCCAAGTTCCTCCTCATTGTGCAGAAAAGTCCAGTAAAGCAAACCCAAACAGAAAGGGCCATGCTTGACATCTGTGAGCTGTACTATGGCATAGAGAGGGGGGATAGGGAACAAGTTAGGAAAGTGAAGACCAGTGAAGCTGCCAGGATTGACATCCTGCTTACTGAAGATTTGGATAAAGATCAAGTGCCAAAGAATTTGATCCATGAGAAAATGTGCCAAGATCTTCTTAGGAAAGTTGGCAATGGTGTAAACAAGTGTCGTGCAATGATGTGGAGCCACATGAAAAAGCAAGAGATCTGCCCTGACTTCATTGCTGGGCAGCCCTGTCAAGAACTTGGATCATGTTCTAAACTGAGGCAAGAACCTAAAAGGAATCATCTGCTGCACCACTTGGATAGCATCCTCAGACTCATTTATTTAGATTCTACTGTAGAATGGGCATGTGAGCAGCCTCACAAGGACACCATCAAAAGGCAGCTTGAAGACCTGAGGCCCAGAAAAGAGCTTGGTGGAAGGTTTGGCTCTTGCCTGTCTTTGTACAAATTGCTCTTTCCTGCTCAGGGTCACCACAAGAATCTATGCTCTCTTCCTCTTGAAGCCAGGGAAGTGATGAATAAGATTAAAAGCTTGGCTGTAGAAGATCAGTTAAAGAGATGGGCAAAGTATCAGTGGACAAAGTGTCCTCAAGATCAGTTGTCCAGCACAGATTTGTTCCTGTTGATCTTCAATGTACAGCGCCTGCTTAGGGTCAAAATTGAAGACTTGAAAGGAATGCTTACAAAAACTGCTGATGGCTACTCAGCAGAAGCTAGTAAGAAAGTTGCCCCACATAAAGTGCCAAAGCACATTGGTATGGTCTATGTAGGAGTAAGGAGGAATAGACACATGTTCATCAGTTTGATGAGCAGGTTTATCGATTTCTCCAAAGAGCTCCATAGCAAACTGGACCCTATAACTGCCATGAGAGCACTGGTGCTGAACTTCATCAGGAAACTTGCAGATCGTGCTTCAGAGCCACTGATGCCTTCTATTGCCAATACGGTAGGTTTGATGATATATCAAATGTCTATTGTTTTCTCTGTATGCATGTGTAATTTTGTTTAGGATTTTGTAAGCTTAATTAAATTCTGAATTGCTCTTACAATAAATTTGTTACTTAACCATGGCTTTTAATAATGTTATTTGAGTTATGATAACCTTATTGCATCATAGATTTTTTCATAAAGATATGAAATGTATTTGTAACTTTGTGATTCAAATGAGCCTTAAAATGTTCTGTAAAATTTTCACTTACAAACTGATATTTATATTTGCAAGGTTTGGATGATGGAGCTGGCCACTACCTTATTCCTTAGCATGGTAGCTAAAACTACCCCTGCTGTTGTCCTGTGCTTGCCCTCAGGGTACCTGGCTCAGCTGTCCCTCTACGACTTCATCAGGGATAGACAGTATGCCATGTGGAAGAGCCTGACTCACTGCACTTGGCCTAGGGAGTGGTACCCCGTCGTTGCTAGGATGATGGTTACCATGGTGAAGATACTCTGTGGTAATCACAACCCAAAGTTCAATGTGATTGAAGATGCTTTCTCATCTGTTGAGTACATCAGGAGTGGGGAGACAGAACGGACCCTAGTTTTGATGCTTACTCTCTTGTGCAACACCAACCAAGCCTTGCCTCCTGATTGTGAAATCCTGATCCGCAGATCCTTGAACTCCATCAGACTTGACAGAGAATTTTTGCCACAGATGCTCTACATGATGGTCAAGGCAGCAAAAGAGGCAAGTGGGCTCCAAGGTATTGTAGAAGTTCTGCAAGAAGTGCTGCGTCAAAGAGACCAGTGTCTGTATCAATGTGTGTGGGGTACAATTGGTAAAAAGTTTAGCACTGCGAAGGGATTGGTCAATCATCCAGTTAGACCTGCATCTTTCTGCCCCACATATAACATGCCTCTCACAGATGTTCAAGACACAGCAAGCAGCTACTCAGATACAGGGAAGGAAGCAGAAATCTATGAGGAGGAGACAGAGGAAGTTGATGAGCAAGAAATCTTAGATGCAGAAAAGTCAGCCAAAAGACTTCAAATGGAAAAGAAGCTTGTTGTTTGTCTTTTGGTAATTCGAGCATGCAGGAAGTTCAATCAACTGAGACAAGTACCTAATCAGGCAGCATCTGCATCGACCAAGGACAATGGCCTTCCGAATCTAATACAACACATCACTATTGATAACACCATGTGTGGGTATTGTGGAGTTAACTTCTCAAGTGCCCCTACAACTCAAGATTGGGAAGAAGAAAAGGAAGAAAGTCCAGCATCACAGCAGACAAGATCAATTTCCCCTATCATGACGAATGATACTGCAAGTTCGCCCATGCCCAATGTTTCACCCCAACCATATCTGTATCAGAGTCAGTTATCATGGGAACCTACTAAAAGTATAGACACCCAGTTTGCCTCACTGGATGAGGTAGGGCACCTGTCAGATAGTGCACAGCCCACCCACATCTTTGACCCAACAGTAGAGCAAGCCAAGCAGAGAAACAGTCATGAGAATACCACGGACCATAAAGAGCAAAAGCAGTATTTTGGAATATTCCACTCAGTATATGTGAAAAAAGTATTACCTCTACTGCAGGAATTTGAGGATTTTAAGCAACAGTTACCATGCAAAGATGAACGTAATGCAGAAGCTCTTCATTTCAAGCTACATGAACTTACAAATGCAATCATGCATCTGAAAGATGCTGTGAACAGTGTGATTCAACAAAAGATGTGGGGAAGTACTAAAGAAGTTCTTGACCAAGTAGAGAAGGTTGCAATAAAGTTGAGAGCAGGAATGCCCATTTTTATGGAGTGGCAGAGGGAGGCAGAGGCCAAGAAGCACAGAATAGTAAGGGTTTCCACTGCTTATTGTACCACCAGCGTAGGCGCTGGCGGTACNGAAGCCGTTTCAATTATATATATATATATATTTCCACACTCACGCTTGTTATATATATATTAAAAAACAATTTAAAATAAATTGAAACGAATTGTTATACATACAAGACTTATTGGAAAAAATGTTTGGGTTAAACTCATACATTATGGACATGACTGTTTTGGATTTGTAATGGTATTATTTAAACATTTGCATTTTACCTTGTAGGCTGTAGCTCAGGAGAAAGCAGCTGAAGAAATGGATGAAGAGATAGTCAATGCACACGATGAAGATGAGAATAAGGTGGGCCATCTTCTACCAGTGACGGAAGGGCCAGGTGGTCAGAGACAGATAAAGAAAAATAAGAAGAAAATGAAACGTAAACGCAGCAGGCAGAAATAGTTTTTATTAAGTTCTTTCACATTTACTACATGTATATACACATTGTGTTATGTTATGCTGATTTAGACCATGTTCTAAAGAAAAACTTTTAAAATTCCGTTTAGAAATGTGAAAAAAATTCACAAAAGTTGACATTTTTCAGTTTTGAGGATGAACAGTCACATGTATATATTTAGTGACAACTATTATTATATTTTATTCATATTTTCATGAACAGAGTTAAAGGGATAATAACTCTTCGTATGAGATCTATATTTCACAATAAAAACATTGTGAATAACTCATAGAAATATAATATATTGTTTTACCACAAAAACGGCAGTTATAGCTATTATTCTGATATCTGAGCTTGTCTTTAGACCATGTGACCTCTTTTTATGGCTATACTCTGTTAAAATCTCTTAAGAGATTTTAACAAAAAACCAAACTTTTTAGAAAAAAACCAGGGACTAACTTTGAATGTAAAAATGGATTCATTAGCCATTGGTAAGTATGGAAAAATTGTTTACTCTAGAAAAATTCATTTTTTGGCCGAAACGAAGAGTTATTATCCCTTTAAATTGAAAATAAAGTAAACCTTTGATCTGACTAAATTACTGAAAATTCTCCACAAAAAGTATTTTATATTTGCAGCTACCTTTAATTAATACATGAACAATATAGTTCATCTAAATTTGATTACTTAAAACATTTAATGTAAACACTAAAGTGGCAATCTAGGTTACTTTTATCAACAATAATTTCGAAAATAGCTTTCTTCATTGGATAATTAGTATTTTGCCAGATCTTATGATTTTGGTTAAATCTTTGTCAAATTTGTAGGTGATAACATATTGTTTTGATAGCTTAGAAGTTTCTGTGAAATGTTAATGTTTATGATTTTATTTCTTGTATTGCTGTTGTGTCAGTAAGAAAAGTTAGTCTCAAAATAAAGTTCAGTTTTACCTTCTGTGCTTTATGTGAAATTATCTCTTATTCTTGGTTGCTAAAATTAAAAAAAGCAAAACAATGTCTACATACTAGTACTTCATTCGGTATCATTTCAGATTTTTAAATAAAAGTTACAAAATTCCATGGTACATTGAACAAATGGAAAAGGACACACCAAGTACAAATCTGTTGTGTAATGAAAACTGATTGCTAAAAAAAAAGAAGAAAA
Organism: Lingula anatina; assembly: GCF_001039355.2. The sequence goes on from NW_019774114.1 coordinate 146,405, forward strand.
TCAATTGCTCCTCATCACATTCCAGTGACAGATAAAATCACACAATTAAAATATACCTTTTTACTTATTTTACAAAAAAAAAAAAAAAAAAAATCAAG
>NW_019774114.1:146601-208273 GCF_001039355.2 Lingula anatina
AAAAGTTGGAGTTAAACAAGTTTTGTAAGTTAAGCTTTAAAATAATGAATGGGGTATGAAAAATGAATTGCCACATTTCCAGCTAACCTTGTATACCAAAAATAAAATGGCAAACTGGTAAAATATCAACATTTATACTTCATGTGTCCTCCATCCTGATTAATAAGAGATTCTTTAAAAACAGATGACAAACACAATATTGTTAACTAATATTTGGTCAGCTATGGTCACATTTATTTTTTCCTACCCAAATAATCTCCACATTTACTGATCAGGTAATCAAAATGATTGATAAGAGTACAAGGTGAGATAATAAGGTAATCAGTTATGCATGACTGACTCCCACTTTTTAACAGCTCAGACTTACCCACAAAAGTGATATGAAATATTATGTAAAGCTCATATTATAAAAGTCACTGACTAATATATTCTTGCAACAACCCAAATAATGAGTTATGCAGAAAAAAATGATTTTTATGCGGTGAATCTCCTTCCAATTGTGCGAGCATCACTTTGTGCATGTTAGGTGATTTACAGTGTTGTGCAGTAAGACTATATTTGAATGCATAAGATATCAACCTAATACTAAGTATCATATTAACTTTTTTCTATTTTCATTTAGTTTTATTTTAAGGAATTTTCACCACGGTGAAAATTATTTCTACCGTGGTGAAAATTATTTTCACCGCAGTGGAAAATAATTTACACCGCTGTGAAAAATAATTTACACCGCGATGGAAAATAATTTTCACCGCGGCTGTACTTCCTGGCCATCCCGGCCCGGGTGATAAATAGGTGCATGCTACTGTTACATACACACAAGGTTGGTGGATCTGTTCATGGGGCCCCTGCCGTTAACTTAAGTTTCCCATCTATATTTACCACCTACATAGTTTAAGTCTTAAATGCTAAACTGCTCGCAGTTTTTTGCAAAGGGAATCCCATTGTTATTACTAATTACTTACGGTTATTTTTGGACAATGTATTTTTAAATATTTGTGTTATGTGTTTGTCCAAGAGATGTATTCTGCTTCCAAAATACATCATAAATATCTCGTTATCACTACAGAGAGGTTTCTTTCTACCAATATCCCCAATAATACGCAAGTGATTATAAAGCGAAAAGCAACGTACTACATTGCAGCATTTCAGTGGTTTTTATTCTATTCGAATACAACCCGCTTCCTCCACATTCCTAGCATGATTGGCACATAGACATGTTAAACCGCGTGCATGTGCATGTGCTTGTCTTTATCAACTTCCTTCCCAGACATCTGGTAAATGTTGGATTCATATTACCTACATATGTATACATTACCCAGGCCGAGATGGCTAGGAATTATTACTGATTATTTTCCACCACGGTGTAAATTATTTTCCATCGCCGTGTAAATCATTTTCCACCGTGGTGAAAATTAATTCCCACCGTGGTGAAAATTAATTTCCACCGCAGTGTGAATAATTTTCACCGCGGTAGAAACAATTTTCAACGCAGTGAAAATTCCATAAAATAAAACTTAAATGGAAATAGAAAAAAGTTATTTTGATACTAAAGCTCTGTAACCTAAACCTGTTCTAATAAGTTCCTGATACAGTACAGTCTAGAATCTGTTTCACCTGACATTCAGGAGATGCACACCATAGAAATGATCCATAAGCGGATGCTATGTTCTACTTGTACCAAGTGATAGGTTTTCATCATATATATATATAAAAACATATCCCTGCAGTAAAACATGATTGTGTAATTTATGACTTGATATGTTATATTCTGAATGCTCTGAAAAAACAAATTATAAAAAAATTTAAATTACAATTTTCAATATTAATCTGTGGCATAATTTTCCTATGAAGGCATGTTAATTCTTACATCTATAAAGAACTAAATATATACTACCTTTTTTTATCTAGTAAATCCTTAAATTTTAATTGAATGATTTAAAGATGCTGTTATATTTGCCCGCTTACTTTTTAATACTATAATTAAGGCTGCAAGAATATGCCTGATGAAAGAAAAAAAACATTGAAAACGTTATTCACAATGGCTGAAGCTGTAGCACCAAATTTTCATTTCTTATTCACAATTTCCCACTGTACCGAGATGTGAATAACCAATTTTAACTCCAAATATTAAGGCACTTCATATCAGTTACATATGAATACATACAGTACTATTAATAATAACTTCTAACCAATTCAATTTCACCACATCTAAAAATGCCCCCCTCCCTTTCTAATCCCTCCCAATATTATGTGTCTCTGTGGGTCTGTCAATCCTGTACATGAACTCGGCCACATTCAGGTAAGCCCTGTACTCTATTATATCAGGGGTGGTGTCTGTATGGTAATGGCCTCCCTCTCCATGGTCACTGAACAGGTGGAAGTGCTCAACACGAAGATCAAGGTCCTGTAAGAGACAGGTGCTCTTTATATTATAACTGTACAGTTCTGTGTGCTGCTCTCTATAATCGAACAACAGTCTTACAAAAGTAATTTTGATAACCTTAAAATGACACTGATTAAACTTGTAAAGCAATTTTAGCCACAGGTGTTTAACTCACTGGATCGTGTGATATTAGTTCTCCAATCACCACAAGTGGGGCACTAGCTTCATGGAAGGTCAGCCATTTATTCACCTCTTCATCAGAGTTTAAGGGGACCTTGGAAAAGTCTCGCTTTAAGTATGAAAAAAAGTTCTTGTGAATAATCTGCATCCCACAAATTAACTAGTTATTTCTAAAAGTTAAGAGAATCAATCAAACATATACCTTTTTGATGCCAAGCCAGGAAAAAAGTTTATGTTCCTCACCATAATGTGAATTTTGACTTTCCCTTTCTCTACCAAAAAGACACCACCCAAGGCTACTGGCTTTGTCCCATAATGAGCTGCTAGTACTTTGCGCATGCATGACATGAAATTCTCCTCCCCTACTCTCTTCTGCACCTTCACTTCTATGACCTGGAAATTATTACACCAATACATAAAAGGCTTGATTCATACTCATGATGAATTCTACACTGAAAATGAAAGACCTTTTTATGTGTATCTATTTGTTTATATACAAATATTTTCCAGTTATTTTAAGAACTGCAAAAAAAAAAGTACATATAAATTATTTTACAGCAGATTTCAAAGTGGTAGCAAGTACAGTGTAAAGTAAATGTTACAGGTGTGACAAATAAGGGGAGTTTTTTGCAATACATGACAGTACAAAAAGTTCACCTTTCCTGGCTTTCCTTCAGAACAGAAAACATTGGCCATTAAATTGAAATCAGTTGTTGGCGATACAAACAGATCGTAGGACTTTTCCTGGAAAAAAAAAGTAAAATAATTGTTGCATTCTCAATTTTCAACAGCTTACAAAATATGTTATGCCAATCAAATTACTTTAAAGTAAGGTAGATTAACTGTGGGTTGGGCATTCCTATTAAAACATTTTGACTATTTCCAATACTTTCCATACAAAGGCCATGAATATTTACACTGAATTTTCCATCATCAAAAAATAAATAAATAAATAAATAAAAACAATAATAATAATAATAATAATAATAATAATAATAAATACAAACTGTAAACAAATTTATTTTTAGATAAAAGTTTCAGTCAGCCTAATATTTCTCTATTAAAAGTCATAAAGCTTCATCTTATACTTCTTTAAATTTCAGTTATTCATGTTTGCATAGTTTGATATTGACAAATGAATGACATGCCACTTTATTATAAAACCACATGCATTTGAAGAGACTTTAAATTTTATACAAATTGATATTAGTCTGAGTATTGAAATAAAGTGTGGCTCTTACATCTGGATTTAACCTGCCCAAATAGGTTTGATTATTAACTTTGCCATCACCACCACCATCTACACTGAGATTGGGCATCATCTGAAATATTTATGGGTACAATTCACAATTACATGAGAACCTAATTAACCACAAACAAATATATATATATATGCTTACTAGTATACGCCTTATATATATAAGAAATATTTATAATTTTACATTTTTGATACCAGCTTAGGTACATATTTAACATCTAATATTCATATAAAAATACTAAAAGATTCACTGGTATTAAATAAGTAAGTCTCATGTGAGGGTAAAAAATATCTGAAATGTTCTCTAAAGTTGCTTGTAAACATCCTGTGAACTATCTTGATTCACGCCCTCTCACCTCTGTGTTAACTTTCATAACATGGGCAGGCCCACACCCAGCACCTATCATAAATGCATTTGACAGGTCTAACTGGCCTGCTATCTTTTCAAAGTTATAAATCTGTAATAGAAAAAAAAAACTAAATATATATTTAAGTACTGGTGTTGTAATAGTAGTCTCTACATTTCTTGACAACATCAAAATATTGGAAGACTCAGGTTGTCAGATGCTGTCTGAAGAAACTATTACTTTAATTACATTTGAATTCTAGTAGACAAAATTACCTGCTCTCTGTTAATGCCCATTGTTGTATTGTTAAAAAATAACCAATGGTATCTTAATTTTAATTAAACTGCAACGTTATGATGAAGTAATATTGCTTTTTTGTTCGCTTTTATTTTTAGAAAAATTCAACTGCAGAAACTAGGTAAAACAACATCAATACCTTTTCCCTTTTTGCCAAAGGAATTAAGTTTGGTACTCCACCAATATCTGCAAGTCTTGGATTGCCACATAGACCTGGCCAAAATATGTAGTTTAAAATACATTATCCAACTCTCAACCATAGAAGAAACAAATACATATAAAACTGCATAGGCCACAGAGGCAACTCTAAAACCAAAACTCTTTTTTCCAATCAATTATTTATGCAGTCTTCAAATAAAATAAGAACTAAAACCTTAAAAAAGTCTGAAAATTAACAAAGTTAATCTGTTAATAAAGCAACCTTAACTGTTACCTTCTCCAGCCAGCATGAAAGGTTTCTTTGTAAGGTCGGGACATTCTGTCACCGATGCTTGCACAGTGCTGTAATTTTTACTCAAACCCTCCTGAAGGACTGCAGAAAAGTTAGGACAAAATTACAAGATAATCACGCTGAAGCTACTTCTTTGACATATATGTATTGCATATGTATTGTTTGTATGGTATGCCACTTGCGTAATTAAATAGTGGATGTTACAGATAAAAAAAATTAACTTTTCATCAAGTCTATCATAAACAGTAATATCATAGACTCTCTCTGCTAAAAGTGGCTATGTCAATTTAACAGCTGTACATTATTTACAAGCACATGTACTAATAAGAATGTGATTATACGCTGTTTATAAGCATTAAAAGAAAAAGGACAAGAAAGAGAGAGTGCTCATTATAGAGCCTTTTTAAGTTTAATAAGCAGTAAGTTGTAACCATCCTCCAATAGCAGAACTACTTATAACCATATACGGTAGATAGAAGTTGCTCTAACTGGTCACTGTAAAAATTGTATCCAATATACCAAACAGATGACACTTTATATTGCTGAGTGGAAAATTACAAGCAGTACATGATAGTGGTAAATTTGAATTTAGGGCAAATATCCTTGGTCACCACTCATTCACCAGTGTGTTTGATAAGGGGAACAGGCTGTTAAATCAAGGGTTAGATGTTGGCAGGGTTGTACTGCAGATTCATATGTATCAGTGTTATATATTTATATATTAGCATGTATATATGTCTATGACAACATACCCTTGGCCTTAGCAGATGTGTAGTAACTCCAAGACTTCTAGTTTTATCACAAGCTCTGTGATGATCTGGTTTGAGTAAAATAGCAGCTGGTTATTTCACATGCAAATTTTGATAAAGATTTCATTTTACAGTATGCTGCACCTGTACAATCTTAAATTTGTTTGCTTAATATATTATAATATCTTTATTCTGCCTGCCACTCTCACCACACCTTGAAAATTTTACACGACCCCCTTCAAAATTAGCAAGGCCAATATTTGCCAAGGCAGCCAAAACATGACCTTTGAACTATTTCAGTAAATAAAGCAATCAAAATGCAATGAAATCTGGTCATGTCTTTATCTTTTCCCTTTAGTGTAGTTACAGTAAAAGATCTGGGTCATTAATTCAAAAGGAAATAGGTCAGCTATATAGGTAATGGTTTCCACCTGTTATTTTATTTTTCAATCTTAAAACTCAAAACTCTACCTAAACAGAATTATTTACCTACAACTTACACAATTTCACAAAGCAGTGATTTCAAAACCAAAAAGTTTAAATTAAGGTATCCTTTATATGGGACTTTGGCATCAAATCTCATTATCTTGGAGAAAAAAATAAATTTTCTCCTACTCACAAATCATTCTAATGCTTGACTAGACCCTGCACCAGGATTTTGATGTTTTGCAAAAATAGTTCTAAATGTATCATGATTCATTTAGATGTCTTCATGGCATTTCAGAAGGAAATATAAAGACATTGGGCACTTTTAATTGAGGGGTTATATTAATTTTTTAAAGTCTAAATAAATAAGGTAAGTAGTATGGCAGGATATTAAGACAAAAAACTACTGAGACATTTTAAAACACATACTGTACAGGACACTTTAATTAAAGTATTGGAACAAGACTATATGTAGTACTGTAGTATGAAAATGTAAACAATCGACAATAATAGCTAGAGGATTTACTAGTACACATGAATGAAGTTATATGTAGCTGAAATGCTGTATCAGCTAGATCATGTAAAACATGCTCCCATTGACAAGTATTCATACTGTACCCTGATTTGATTTTATTTGCCTAATCCATATTGGCCTTATATATAGTATACTGGTACTTGCATTTTAACCTACAGTACAGTACTGGTATACAAGTACTGGTATATCCAACTGATTGATCAAACTGATCAACTGAATATTACTGGCTTGCACTGTTCCTTCCAGTACCTGTGACAGGCAGTCTGTTGTCTTTTTGAAAATCATTGCAACTGTAGTCACATTTTAACTTATTTCAAATCAAAGTAATCCAATTAAATCGAGCTTTCTCCAGTCTATCGATTGAAAATTAATAACTAATTACTGATAAAAATGACAATAATGTAGCTTACGAACACCTTGCCATTGCTCCCGATCAAAGCAACGACAGAGAATTTCGACAGTTTGCTAGGCAACGTGCTTCTGATACTACGTATAATGTACCAAATGCATTAGTCTTTTTCGTTGAAACCTAATATAAGAAACAGATGGGCAAATTTATTTGTAGACATAAATTAATGATGGAGATAATAACTGCATTTATCATTAATGATCATTTCTTTGTTACTTCTGTCACTTACCTTGCGCTACCTCTTCCAGCGAAGGTGTATACAAGCGCGTTTTCTGAACCTTATGCTCAAGATCCATACTGCTGACGGATATTTGGAAGCAGACGAATCTTGACCTTGACCTTTACACTTCTTGATTGGTGCTACATTCAAGAATCAATATCGTTGAAGAGTAAAACTAAACCATATACATGGCTATTAGTATTCGATGCACGATAACTTAATAAATAAAAAGTATGTATAAAATTCATATTTATGCCTGAGATAGCAGCAATGATCCTCAATGCGCCTAATCAATCTATAATCACATTCCGGTTGCAGCCTTATGATATACAAGTTCGATCTAAACAAACGTGGAGGGCAATAACGTCTAAACACGATGCCATGAGTTTTGCGGTATACCAACTCTTTCAGACCTGAATGAAATGTTAAATTATTATGTGCAATGCTGGTAAAATATACAAAGTAAGTTATAGGCTATTAGAAAAACTGAGCTCAAGTATAATGGCAGTGCGAGGTCGACGCCGCCAACAGTTCTTGAGATTAAATGGAGACTGGGAGGTTTTCTGCTGGTCAGTGGCTGGACTGGAGACCTCGGTTGTGGTCAGGAAAGATGACTTGAAGCTGGCATTTGACATGGGATACGCCTCAAGACCTGCTGTTAGTTGTCAGCATGTCTTCATATCGTAAGCACTACACTTATCTCAGTAGCAGACTAGTACTACTAATACTGAGTATACCCAGTATGTTTGCATTATTTTTGGACATTCGTTAATTATGATGGGACTAGTAAACGCAAAATCTACTCATTTTACATTTTGAATGTAACAAAAATGGTAGAGGGTTAACAACAGAAAAACTCGGACGGACAAAGTAGTCGTAGTTTTGTATATTAATTCACTGAAATGCTTACTTTATGTGGGAATTATAGACTTTATAAGCTTGTATAATTACAGTAAATAGCAGTGTAGCATTCCTATTTACAATTTCAATTTTTACTCAGTGACAGTATGAAATACAAATAAGATTATTTGATTGTTCATTCCAGGACTTCATTAATTTGTGCAGTTTTAACCATGAAGTGTCTTGTATAATATCTTATTCAGTGGTTTGTTGTTTTATATTATGTACTTGGTTTCTCATTTTCAAGGCATGGACACATTGATCATATAGGAGGTGTCCCCTCACATGTACGTAAAAGACTAATGAGTCATGCTAAGCCATCTACATACTATATGCCAGAGCACCTTGTGCAAACTACCAAACAATCTTTAGAGATAGCTGCAGTACAGAGTGAAACTGCAGAACTAGCCACTCATGCTTACCTGAAGCCTGTTGGCCCAGGAGAATCCATACAGGTAATAACAATCCATCAGTAAGGTATAGTTATTACTAACATAACTTAACAGAATCATTGTTTGTGCCATTTGTTTTATAGGTTCGGGCATATAGTGTGTGTAACTGTTAATGAATAGAAAAAAGTACAAAATAATACTATGAAAGTTTTTTGTGGTCTCTATAAAGGATGATAAAATACATTTTTTCTTTGAAAAAATTAAATAAAATGGGCTCAGCAATAAAGCTTCAAATACAATTAACTTTGTACACATCGCTCAGATTCTTCTAATTAAAGCATCAGGCTGATGTATATAACAGCATTGAACACAATGGTTGTGACATTGTATGCACACCTAACACAGCCAATGCCCTGTGGCCAACTTGCATTGATTCAGCAATTCTCTTCAAGTTATGATCCTAGAACAATCAGTTTGAGTTGCATGCCCCACTCTTTTCTACTACAACCAAAATCTATGTTCAATTGTTGTCATAAAATGCTCAGTTACAAGTCTCAGGTGTGTCCTGCACTGAGTTTTATTACAGCTGCAATGACAACTCGGATTACTATGAATTATAATGTAGTGTAATTTCCCAAACATTTACATCCCCAGTAGAAGTGCAGCTTAGGAACACAGGTGTCTTCAATACAGCAGGTCATATTAACCTGTACTAAAGGGACAGTCTTCATGAAAATCACAGACTTTTCAAGTTTTTTTACATTCCTCAGAATTTCCAACTCCCACACATGGTGTTGAACATGGTATTTGTTCCAATTTACATACACAGCATCAAACTAACCGCATGTAACTTCAAACAACACGTGTGCAGACACAGCAGTTTAGTCTTAGTTTAGAGCAAGCCTGAAAAAGTAGATGTGCATGACATTTTGTAATTAAAGTGGTATACCTGAGGGCTTTTTATTTTTTAGGGAAAGAAGATATGATGTAGAAAAGGATGCCCCCCTCCATCGTGTATCATTTCTTAAAGCTTAAAATATAATGATCATTATTCCCCATGGAATCAAATAATTGAAATATGAGGTTCTTTAAGTGTGAATTTACACAGATAATTCTTTTTAGCTTCCTGCTGCTTATGTAGCAGTCCCGTTCCCTACAGTCCATGCAGTAACAAGCCAGGGGTACATCATTTATAAGCAGCACAAGAAGTTAAAAGAAGAGTTCCAAGGTATGGAATCTCAAGAAATAGCCTCATTGAAAAAACAAGGAGTGGAAGTAGTGGATGAAGAACTGGTTCCAGAGATTGCTTTCACAGGTACCTAACCAGTTTATAGAACAAGAGTTGCATGTATTTTATTATCATATTACAACATTATTATGCAGTTAAAGATTGAGTGGTATTATGCAGTTATTTAATACTCACTTTTAAAACTTAATTGGCAGATAAAGGTGAATGCTGTGAAGATAAATGCACCTTGCAATTTCTCAAGAATGTTTTTACATACACGATTTTTAACGCTGTACTTGTATTTAATAATAGGAGATACAACCTTTGAGATATTTGAGAAACTAGCTCATCCAGACTTACTGAAAGTTAAAGTGCTCATCCTGGAAGCTACATACATTGACAAGGATATTGATAAGCAAGGGAAGACCAGCCGAACTAAGGCCAGGGAGAGAGGGCATGTACATTTACAGGAGCTGATTGACAATGCAGATTTGTTTAAAGATGTAGGGTCTATATACCTAATGCACTTTTCAGACAAATATTCCTCTGGATATATTTGGAGAACTGTGAAAAAGGTTTCTTTACCAGCCCCTCTCAAGGGAAAACTTTATGTTGGAAATATGGTTCATGATCTAGGTTTTTGATAACCATAAAGTAACAATTTGCACATTTTTCAAAATATTATTGGGATACAGTATATTATGGGCAATAATAGCAATAAAACCTGGGTACATGATGATGTATCAATAAGTCCTTTCAGAAATTTAATTGGTCTGTAACAATGTCATATACATCAAATAGAGCAATGAATGTGTAACTCACTGTACATACCCAATGTATTAACACCAAGTATACATAAAGCTGTAGCCTTTTCATTAAAGACAAAAAACTAAAGCAGATGTTATATTTGTTTCTTTGTGATCCCACATTTCATAACACTCATTCTTCCACAAATTGCATGAAAAATTATATTTTAAAAAATTCCATAAAAGTATTTCCCGATTTAAGTGTCAATGTCAAAACAAATTTTAAGCAATTTGAATCCGATTCATTACTTGTGAAGTCACATGAGCCCCAAAGGACATCCATGACATAACTAATTGGAATATACTGTGACACATTAAAATATCCATTTTAAAAACTACTTTTACAACTAAATTTAAAAGCAATTTACCCTTAAACAATGTTCCACTTACTTATACATTAAGTAAAATGATGTGTAACACGATCTACCACTACCAGGTATAGGAATGGCTATGTGTATTTGTCATTACTTTAAAAATTGGGGCAAGATATGAAATAAAATCAAAAATCATCATCTTCATAATCCTCAAAATAATCCTCCTGAGAAACCTCTATGGTCAATGAAGGCTCAGAATCTATAAAATGTTTATCTTGTCGTCTATTCTTTAGTTTATTTCTCAGATCACTTCCTCCAACTGCAGTGCCAATTCTATCCGTGATACCAATTCTGTCTCTGAGCCCAATTCTGTCTGTTATTTTATCAGTATTTTGAATCCCTGATTTTCTCGCCTTTATTCTGTCCCGTGCATCTGTGATATTTGATGACAACCTAGTCTTCCTGAGGAACAAATAAAAATTTAACTATACTACACAACAAAGCTTTAATATTCATTTTGGCCATACAAAATCTTCAATGAACAATGGATTACATACCATTCAGCAGCTAAAGGCCTAAGATAACAGAAAATACCATGATTACCTGTATATGCTGAATTTTAAATCAAACTGAGCTTGATATGTACCAAACAGAACTTGGCAAATAAAGCAAAATGCTTGAGAGGACAAGTATATTCCACTGAGTACAGCGTTGGCACCAGGTGAAGGTGCTCAAAATGCATGATTTTTAGCTAATTCACTGTAAAGTAAATTTTCTTAAGTTCATTTATAATGATCTAAACTTCAGGACAGTTCTGAAATGTGTTAATTGGACATTTGTTATCATTGAAAACTCTGCTAGAATTCCTATCCTACTTACTCTTTAGCTGACATTTGTTCTTCCAAGTCGTCTGCATACATTCTCATGCTTCGTTTCTTTGGTGGTGCAAGTAATCTCTCAAGTTCTTCATCACTGACATTTTCCTCTTCCTCTATGACTTGTCCATCCCCATCTCCTTCCTCACCCATTGTTTTTCTATGAGTATAGGAGATAACATCCTGGCCTCTAGCATCTCCACCACCTGCCCATATGTCTCTTTTGTTTTTTAATCCTAAATCTAATGAAAATAAAAGAAAAGATTATTTTCATGTGATGAACCTAAGTTTAAAATGTAACAATGAGTGCTTTTCCAGTATTGCTACACGTGAATTGAATTAATGCACTGAATGATATGGAACACTGATATAGGACTATATTTCACTCTAATCTGGTGCTTACAAACTCACTTTAGGTCAAACAGTGCAGGAGAAATATAGAATAGTAGCACCTGCTTTTAAGAAACACACTGTTCTATAGCAATCTTATAAAACAATGCACTGCTCTGTCATCTTTTGATAATACTAGGTCTGCTATCTTAATAACTTGATATTTCTAGTAAGATGAGTAAAGATCACCTTTTCTATCCATGTGTGGTCTCTCTATTTTTCTTATATCATCACCATCACCAAACAACATGTCAAATAGTGCTTCATCCTCCATGCTCTCCTGTGGTTTATCACCTTTTGACAATGTTTGTAGAGATTGCCTTACTTCATTGATTTCCTCCCTTCTTTGTTCTGTTCGCAGTTTGCGTTTCCTGTAGAAAAAAAAGAACCAGTTTATATGTAAGAGAAAGATACGCCAAAATAAATAAGTAAAGTGGAATCCATATGATCCTATATGATCCTATTAGCAATAATATATTCCTGGATATTCCACTTCAAAATCATTGACAGCAGCCTTACAAATAGGCATATTTTACACCAGTATTTACCACAGTGCAGACTGAATGCTGCAAAACATGCTTACGTCGGGTATGTAAAAACTATGACATATTGACAAATCTGTATGAATAGTATAAAAGCAGAACCTGGAATTACTGAGAAGACCTCTTGCTCCACCATAATTTGGATTGCCATACTTCACATAGTACTTGCTCTTTCTCTCAGCCCCTGGGAGCTTTTTGTCAGCTGAATGGTAAGAATATGAACGTATCATGTAGTTTTGCAATAACAATGTTCCTTTAGTTATTGTGAAATAGTTCACTAGGTTACACCCGCACTAAATTTCCAAAAACTGAAAACTTGTACAAGGGTTTTCTGTTACACTTGATATTTAATGCCCACCTTTAGTTGCATATCTCAAATACAAACACTTGGCTTTGGGACACAATTCTCCTATCCTCCATTTTCCTGGTGGAAGACGAATGCTTTTGAAGTGTGGGTATTTGTCTAAAAGGCGTTTCCTTTCTCCAGGAGTCATTTTGTTTAATGCATCTTCATATTTACTGCTGTCTTCTTTCTCTGATTCATTTTCTCCTAGCGGTGCTTCATTTTCTTTGGTTTCTTGTTCATCTTGAGTGGATTCATTTGCTGTCTAAAAAAATGCACAATGTTCTTCATAATGCTTCTAAATACACAATAATTGAAAATCTTTTTTGCAATTTTTTTAATTTCATATGAATATCATTTTATCAAATCATAACTCATTACATATATTTAATACCTCAACTTCCATCTTTTCTTCTTTGTCCTTGTCATTCTCTTCATCACTACTTTCAAGATCAAGATTATCATCTTCATCTTCATCAATTATCTTCTGTGCTTCTTTTTCTAAAAGAGGTCATCATCACAAGTTACTTAAAGGACAGTGAGTAAAATTTAACTATACACATTTGTTATGTATTGAACTCAGTACTATCCTTAACAGAGTATATTAAAAAAAAAACTTGCTTCAAACAACTTTTACTGCTCACTTTAAGGAAATGGTGCTCAAACAAAAACAAGATAACGAATGCCTACACATACCTTTTTCAGCAAATTTTGATTCAACCTTGTGCATTTTCCCTTCTTTGTTAGGGTTTTGAATTTCATACAACTTTTGAAAGTCTTCATAACAAATGCTGAGATGGGCCATAGCTCTTGCTGCTGTTACTGGATCCTGCCATACCACATTGCCTACAGTAAATTAGTCATAAAGATACAAAAAACTCTATTTAAAAGAAACACCTGCATTAATGAACAAGAGATCTCACCAATTTATAAATCATAATTCAAAAGGCATATCCAGACTGAGATCCAGAAATGATTTTAAGGACAAGGGTGCTTAGTAACAGCTTGTACAGTGGTACGTCGCATAAAAAAAAATTAACAGCAGTTATTAATGAAGTGCCTTAATAGAAAAACCATCAACCATATATTTGTTAAAGAGAGGAGTTATTGCAAAACAAAGCATATTAGAGCATCACATTTCCTATTCACATGATTAGTTATCATGAGGTTACTATGGCCAACTTACAGGAAGCATCATCGATCCATTCTATGAACCCTGGTCCATACTGTTGAAAATACTTGAAAATGTCTTGTGTATTGAGCTCATTTACTCCTCTCAAGTGAACTGCATCTGGTCTGATCCCTCGTTCTCCTTTGGTTAAGGATTCTTCAGTTAAGCCTAAACTAAAAACCAAAGAGGAAAATGTATTGATCTTAATATATCTCTTTCTGTGAAAGAACATTTTTATGAGATGAATGAAGTTTTTAGCAACCAATATCATATTTAATCTTAATATCCTTTTTTTGAAGATTTGTATAAGTCAATATCATAGTAAGAAAAGAGTTATCAGAATTCACTCTACTACACTCGCCGTTGACAAAATGAAAAAAATAATCAAACTCTAGAAAATATGTAATGATCACTTTTTCTCTTTGTCAAATATTTCCACATTTTTGGTTTATATTTTGAATAAGATATAACTATCTTGCAGTTGGACTTATAAAAATTTATCCGAAATTTTAACTTGGAAATCCATAATCCCTTACTGTTAATTTACCTTTTATACAATGCCTGAAGGTCAAGCTTTTCAAGGGCAGGGGTGTCTGAAATTCCAAACCTCTTTGCTCTTTCCACTTTCTTCTGCTGAAACTCCTTAGGTGAAAAATATGAAAACATAAAATATATATATAAATAATTTTGTTGTACATAATTATCTCTTCTCATATTTCTTCATTTATTTGAATTTTATAGTTTTCAGCTTCTGCAACATGTTATAAAGTAATGAAATTTATTCAAAAAAGTTGAGTACATACAAAAGTTAAATTTATCATAAATTTAAAAAAAATGATAATAATAAAATGAATATATATGAAAATCAAAATCAATAAAATGAACACCCAGGCCTTTATTAAAAAGAAAATAAATAATGATTTCCCAACTAAAAAAGTTCAAAAGGCCCGATTTGGGCACAGCAGTGTCAGGAGAACTTATCTTAAAAATATATAGCGTCATTGAGTTGGAAGATACACTAACCGGTGATGTTATGTCCATTCCTGTTACAAAAGGGCCTGCCTTATTCTCATACTTCCTCGGCTCCTAAAAAAGGACAGATGAATTCTATTAACAATGTCGCTGTCATCATAACAAAATAAATAAGTAAGTAATAGAGAAAGGAAAACTTAAATAATAAAAGAGCTAACAAAATTGTGTCATTAAATTTAATACATTTATCCTTCCGTTTTTAATAGTGATGAATGCCCAAACACAATAGCACGCACGCAGTGTAACAGACGCACACACACAATCCGACTTGTATATGGTCCACAGCTGATTAATTCCACATAAAATAAACAAAATAATAGACACAAACATAACAATGACTTCAATAAATAAACTTGCCCCGAAAGCTTGAGTACCAACGTTTCCAAGTGAAACGTTGACTTCTACATCTTCTTTATCATTCTCTAACTCCCCTTCTTCAAGGTTCTCTACTGTGTCCACGTCAGCATCGATTTCTATATTCCCATCGTCACTGATAGTGTCAGTGTTGTCTATACAAATCTTCAAGTTAGGCAGCTCTTCTCCCAAAGCAGCCATTTTCAAACTGTAGTGCCGCACTCTTTGCATGTGTTAGTTTTTACTGGCTGTATTTAGAATTACTCTAAAAGAAAGATTAAGACACGGAAACAAAAAACAACAAATAAATAGTGTATTAGTATATCCAATTCAATTTCTTCAAGGAGAAACAAAGAATGTATGCATAATCAACCAATAATAAGCAAATGGAACAAAATTAGATTATTTTGTTCAAGCTAAACATTTGTGTTGTATACATGTTCTTTGGTATAAATGTACCCCTTGTACATCCTGGTTGAACTCCACGACACGCAAGACAGTGATCACGGCTGTTAAAGTTTTAACAATCGACTGATAATATCAATACGGTCGTTGCGCACATGTTAATTTTCTCAATTTTTGAAGAGAGCGTCGATCCTGTTAACAATCGTGACTGTTAATTAAACTTTCCATTGATGATCATAGATTGAGGACATGACTGATGTTACTGATAACGTGTCATCTACCGGCTTGAAACCTGGTTCGGATTACGAGTCGTTTACGGTTGTTCAGTTAAAACAAGAACTAAAAAGAAGAGGGATTTCAGTGAAAGGCAAACCCCTTAAGGCTGACTTGGTAAGAAAGCAAACCACCGACTTCCGCTTTCTTATCACTTTCAGATAGTACTCATTGAATGCGTTTGTTGCACTCAACTTCAGTTGGATGCACTTTGGACTAGCGCTGTGATGAACAGATAACTGTAAATTTTAAATTTGTTCAAATTAATTCATTTCTCACTGTAGTAATTAACTGATTACTTTTACATGTATAATAAAACGTGCACATCTGATACTGTACACAACGTACTTTGAAACTCATTAGAAAGCAAAATAAAAAAGAAATGATAGACATCATTATCTTTAAACCTAAGCATCGTAATGAATATTTATGAGACAAAATTAGTGGACTTTGATTATTCTGTCAACAGAAATTCAGTGCCATGGAGTTTGAGGTATGAGAAACCTTTGCAAAGTATTACTCAGTAAATAATATTAATAGGTGTGAAAAGTTAAAGTTGATCAGCTTCATGTGTATTATTTCAAAAGTGCTCAAATTTCTATATAAAATTATGCTGTATGTTTTTAAGTAAAATGTATTGGTGAATTACGCTCATTATATAGTAGATATTTATGCTTCCTATTTCAGATTAAAGTATTAAGTGACTCTGACAAAACTCAAAATAGTACATCTGCTGAGTTAATTTTTCGAAAAGACAAACAATTAACGGATGTAGGACTCAATGGTGAATCAGTTGTGAGCAAGGCTCAGAATGATGCTGAACACAGATTACACAAGCAAAGAATGCAGGATAGAAAAGAAAGATCCCGTATAGTGTTATGGAGAAAACCTTACACTACATTACAGTACTTTATTCAAGAGACATTCGTACTCTTCAAGGACTATAGTATAAGGTATCTTTTCTTGGTTATACTTCTGCTCACTTGAATTGATGTATATTTTAAATACTGTGATATATTTTGTGTAATAATTTAATTTTTATTTCTTTTGACCCTGAAAATTTAATCATCTCTGTATAGCTGCTTATATAATTTTCTTTTGAATCATTTATTATTGAATTTTTTTTTCAGGACATGGAAGTCTTGGAGAACTGTAATGCTGATGACCTTTGTATTGCTTGGATTTGTGCTTGTTTACAATGTTAATGGGTTTCATCAAAAGGTAATTGATACATAAGAGGAATTAAAAAACGTTTTAGTTTTATAACTGTTCATAAACCCTTTCCACAATTCTTGAATTCGGGCACTAGTTTTATCAAAGTGAATCACTAAATCAATTTACTTTGTATGAGTTTCAAGTAGCATGTCTCCTTAACTGTAGTTTACACAGGTTTGATAACATAAACATCAAGTAGATCACCACATCTTGAGTGTTGATGCAAAAAAACAAAAAACAAGAATTATTTGTATGATATCAGTTGGGTACACTAACCATAGTATGCTTAATTTTTCAGCATGTTGCTTCAGCCAAGAAAACAGTTCTTTGGTGTCTTTACTGGATTGGTTTAGGAATCCTATCATCAGTAGGCCTTGGCACTGGTCTACATACATTTCTCTTGTACTTGGTAAGGAAATGATTTAATGTATGTAATAGAACTAATAAGAGAGTATTTTGATAACCTGTAGATCTGAATGTCTTCCATCATTCAATAGCTGCTGTTTTCATCCCACTTAGTTGTGGTGTATATTGTTGTTGTTTTTAGTTTTTTGTAAACATTCCTTCTGTGTGTTTGTTTTATTGAAAGTGATGTATCTGAAATGGCAAATTATAATTCCTGTAATATAATCAGTGATTTGAGGTTCTACATTCTCTAATTAAATAGTGTGTTTAACATATGTATTGACTTTGTAGGGTAAGGTCATCCCACCTTATTTTTTTCTTTCGCAGTATTTTTTTCTGATCCATAAAATCCAACTGATATATTTGCCCTTTTTTTCATAGGGTCCCCATATAGCTGCTGTGACTCTTGCTGCATTTGAATGCATGTCTGTAGATTTCCCAGAACCACCATATCCTGATGAGTAAGCCTTACCTCTGATACAAAACATTTTAAAATTTAATTATCAAGACACAAAATATGTTTTAAATTAATCAAAGTATACTTTATTTGCTCACATGCACCATATAACTGTTGGTGATAATTACAATTACCATATTTAGGTATATATGATAATGGCATATTTATGTATTCTATACAACAAGCATCACTAAAAATACACCTAATGCACTGACTCTGTATTGTGCTTTAAATACCGCGAGCTTCAGAGTCCAAGGCAAGCTGTCTTTTTGAATTAATGATTTTCATCATTTTACACAAGTATGGGTAAAACTACATGTATGATATCATTTGTTATTTTGACTGGCCACACATATGTTAATTTTTCATTGATTGATTTAAAGTGTACTAAAGATACATAATTATTGGATTTTAAGTATCCAAATGCATGATGATACTGTTTACAACCTAAAATAAAACCCAATGTTTCAAAAAAAAAATATTCAAAAAAGTAATGAAGTAATTGTTTTAAGAAAACAATTTTAACTTTTTAAAATTTTATTTATGCAAGTCACGGTAAATTATAATTGCCCTCCTTGTTCTCCACTTGTTTAGCATCATTTGCCCCTCCCAAGTAGGAACCAAAATGACCTTGTGGACAATCATGAGCAAAGTTAGACTTGAAGCTATGATGTGGGTGAGTCAGCAACTTATTCCAAAGACATTTTTATACAATAAATAATACCATAACACCAGATTCATGTATTTGTTTGAGGGGGAATTTCAACATGTGCCATGGAGAAGAAACCAAATTGCTTACATATTTATTTATTGTAGAAAATACTCAAATTACTTTCCATTTGAGTGATGTCTAAGCATTGTCATGTTACTTAAGCCATGTTTTGTTTGATGACAAAGGGTGCTGGGACTGCCCTTGGTGAATTGCCACCCTACTTTATGGCCAGAGCAGCACGGTTGTCAGGACAAGACTTAGAAGATGAGAACTTGGAAGATGAACTTGAAGAATTAGAAGAGCTTATTCAGGAGAAGAAGACACATCCTCAGGAAATGGTATTCTGATGTGTATTATTATATTTGAAGCAGTTTCGTAGCATAATATCAGTTGATAATTTCATACTTCAATAATATTACTTACACTTCCTTATTTTTTGGTTCGTTATTTATATGAAGTAAACTTACCTGTTTTAATTATCTTACTATCTTCTAACCAATTGTTATATGTCATCAATAACCACACTTTTATTTTATGTAATGCTTTTTCAGAGTTTCTTGGAGAAGGCAAAGCTTGGAGTTCACAACCTTGTTCAGAGAGTTGGTTTTCTTGGCATACTGCTGTGTGCATCTGTAAGTAATAAAGTCCTGTTAACCTATCTTTGTGATTAGGGATATGTTGAAAATATGATTGCTTCAATTGGAAATTGAATTGGAAAACCTTGTAACTGTAAAGGTTATTCCCTTTCATGTGTTTATGTTCCTGTGATTTTTTGTATAAGATATGTACTATGGTGGTAAAATTTTCATAATATGCATGTAGCAGACACATTCTTCAATTGAAATTCCATTTTTGCTTCAGATTCCCAACCCATTGTTTGATTTAGCAGGAATCACTTGTGGTCACTTTTTGGTTCCATTCTGGACATTTTTTGGGGCAACTCTACTAGGCAAAGCAGTGATTAAAATGCATATTCAGGTAACATGCTTCCCATTTTGTTGTTATGCAACATTAATGGTTTGCTTCAGATTCAAAAACAATATATAAAGTAGAAAAAAAAAAGAAAAAAAAAAAGAAATAGCAAAGTTTGCTTTGTTGAATCAGAAGGATTTTTAATACAATTTTATATGGTTCTCTATCAAGTTGATTATATTTTATAAATTTACAAATTATCTGTAGGGTGACCTCAGCAATATTATGCATTTATCTCTTTTCAGAAATTGTTTGTAATATTTGTGTTCAGTGAACACCATGTAGAGCAACTGGTGCATCTCATTGGGTACGTTACAAAACGATCGATACAGGATGATAATAAACAGTAATTTAATTAACTCTGCTCATTCAGTATATTAAATCTGGATCCTCTAGACCTGCAGCACATCATCCACAACATACTTGTTATAAATATGATATCTCTGATTTAAACAAATAAGCTCATTGGTACATGTATTGCATGTATCACACTTTGGTAGAAAGACTCATTACATAAATGATTTAAAGGTGTCATTTCTGCTTTAGTGCCCTTCCATATTATGGGAAATCTTTGCAAACTCCCTTTTCTGAATATTTGGAAAAACAGAAGACCAAACTCCATCATAAGCCAGGAGTAGGAGCAGCAAGTGTAAGTGCCTTAGGCTGGCATAGGAAGCTTTTATTGTGACCATTTTAAAAGGGGGTAATGTTTTAAAGAATATTGGAACAATGTGCAGTCAGTTTTTTGTGAAAAGTAACAAAATAGGAGCACGTATTGTACATATTTTTTGCAATGAGATGGCCATTCTTTTCAGATTGATTGTATATGAAGGGAAAATTTTATTAAAAGTTGGTGATAAATATCAGTTTTTGGGATTGTTTTTTTTTTTTTTGTTTGTTTTGTGTGTGTAAATAAACACTATCAAGTCAAACAGTGTAAAACTACATTTTATCACAGTATCACATCACCTTATGCTAAATGTATGGTTGAAACTAAAAGTTATGAAGTAAATTTGCAGTTAAGTGTTTTTTTTCTTTCTTTTTGTTTTTTAGGAACCAAGCTGGTTGTCCTGGATCTTTGAGAAAGTGGTGATTATAATGGTCATCTACTTTGTTTTGTCCATCATCAACTCTATGGCTCAATCCTATCATAAGAGACTTTGCAAACTGAAAGAGGAAGATCAGAAGCTTCGTGATTAAAATGCCACTCATTTATACTATATTTTTCTGTTCCCTATCTGCAAACTAACTTTATAATTAACCTCAGTTGGTTTCTTGATACATCTAAAGTAACCAACTGTCACAACAGTATAGTTAGACGTCTCTATCAGTACTTTTTACCTTTGGCCACACACCATATAACTTGATGTACATGTGTAAAGGAGTAACAGGGTTACCTAAGACATTGGTGCAAGTTAATTTGTTAAGTGGTAATTTAAATATGTCAAATTGTAGAGTTGTAGTGAACATATTCAGATTTATTGTTGTAGAAGTTTCTTATACAAAGTGCTTTAGTTGCTCATGGAAATTATTGTGTATCAAAGTACATATAAAATGCAGATTTTTTTTGGCAGATATAGAGCTCGAGATTGAAAAAAAATTCACATAATGTCATGACCAATTTTGTATTTAGGTACACGAAGAGCTGGGTTTAACATTTGCCCCTTTGGCATGAATGTTCAATTGTTGTGTTAAGCTTTTTTCATTTGTATATTTCAAGACAACATTCCCCATTTCCCTGTGTTTTATTTCTTCATATATTTGAATACTGTAGAAAAATACTTTAAAGAAATCATTATCTTAAATTCAATGGAAAAAGAATTTTTCTTTCTAATAAATGTACATTAACTTTTGTAAACGAGGGTTTCACATGCAACAATTAAGGTGACAGGATTTAAAATCAAACTTTTGATGGCGTACAAACCATTTGTACAGAGCATAAAGTGTAATTTAAAAATAAAAGTGCAGTGGAAGAAAATTCAATCAAATTGTTATTTACCAGCATGATGGTCTTGTTGTCTATTGTGATAGAGAAGGGGCTTATAATTAACATAAGACATGTCATGTAACCATGTTGCATATCATTGTTTGCTCTTGGAGTTATCAACCTTTGATACCTAATTCCTTGCTATTAATGATATCCTATACAATACAATACAATGAAGTTTATTTCATGTTGGAAAGAATGGAAGTACATTAGCTGAGTAGCTATTCACCTATATAATTCCCCCTGAACCCTTAATCATTGTAGAATAGACAATACATTAAAAATGCTTTTCATACCCCATTACCCTCAAATTACAGTACATGTACATCATTAATATGGACAAATCTTCTGAACCTTGAACCCATTATGTCAATGTTGATGTAATATATATAGTTTGATACTGTAAAGTGCATTGTAAAACCAAATATAATTCCTTAAAACCATAACTAGAAGACAATATGAATGCACTTTTGAGAAAATTCTTTCATTCATTCCCCACTCTTGGGTTGAATCCATCATCATCAGCAGCACAACCACCACCACCACCACCTCAACAACAACAACATTAATAAAAATAATAGTAGTATGATAATAATAATTTAAATAATAGTAATTATAATAACAAATAATAATAATGGGAAAATAATTTAGAAACTGAAAAGGGGTCATCTGTGCGGACAACATAAATTTGGTGCGGAGTTGCTATTTGTCCTTCCGGTAAAGACAACTTCAGGGGAAATGACATTCTTCAGCAATTTTAAACCGCCGTTTCCTCAAATTCCAGATGATGGTTTAGTAGAAACAGCACCGTTTCTAACATCAGCTAGACAGATCTTACCATTTTTTGGTAAGTTTTATCCTCAGAGTGATCGGTGTGTGTGTGTGGCATTTTTGTGAAGGTGTACTGTGTGATTATGGACAGCTGCTTACCTGCGTGGTGATGAGAAAAAATCATTTTATGGTATGACGTTAATTTTAGAGAAATACCGTTTAAGATTGGTTTTGACGAAAATGTAATTTTGTTGACATAAATGTGTTAAAATGGAAAAGAAAATGTTGTTTTTCAGTCATTCCTTTTAAATATCTGTGCAATGATCAAACACAGGGAAGGGATTGAAAACATTAGTGGACCTGGTCAGGACCAGTTGGGCTAATTTACATTTTTTTCTGGTCCTCCTGTCATTCAAATGGTTCTGGAGGATTCACACAAGTGAAAACTAAACAATGCCAATGGTATTTACGCTGTAAAAGGGTAACAATATGTACAACTTTCATCAGAAGAATGTATTATATATGTGGTTTTATATACTCTCATTTATAACAAAGTACAGTACAATCTAAATATATATACTTATCTTATTTTGGCGTGAAAAATGTAAGGGTTATAAAATTATCATAAAGGATGCCTGTGGATGTTCTATTTATTGCAGCTTATGAATTATAACAAATAAAAAGATTGATAAAAGGACTGATTAAATGACCACAAACAATCAGCTTCATTAAAATAAAGGAATGGGCAGAGTATAGTAATTGGTATGATAGTTAAGAGTTTTTCAAGCTGAATAATTCAAAGTTATTTTCATTTTACAACACTGAGTAATAAAAACAAGCCTAAAGGAAAATATATTGTCCTGTTTTATTGTGGCCACATAGTTGGATAAATTTGAAACAACTTTTTAATTTTTCAGATGCAATGGGAACACCATTCAAACCAGTGAAATTGGACATAGAAGGAAATGTAATAGTAAGTTGTTATGATACATTGATTCATTTCAAGGAAAATTGTTGTGTTAGTAATTTAAACATTGAAATTTAATAAGAATTGAGTTTCTTTGGCATAGCGAACAAGTTGTTCTGATATTGTAATTAATTTTTTTAGAAACTAGAGAAAAAATATGCACAAAATCCAGACAGATTTAGGACACTTTATGGCATGTTGGAACAAGAAATTCAAACAAAAACAACACAGGCTAAAGAATCAGCATCCACAGCTTTGTTGTGGTTAAAAAGGTAAATTAGTTAATTCTCCTTCTCCTGACCAGTAAACAATGTTTTTGTACATTACTGGATCTTTAGAGTTATCAGTTGTTGATTTCCCATTTCTAAAGTCAGTGTCTGAATGAATGAAAGAATGAATGAAAGAATGGATGAATTAATTTCAATTTGGATGTAAAGGTCTGTACCTAATGCCAAATGCTGCATTTGTACGTCTCAGTAGAGCTTGAGCCAGAGCCCAAAATATGTGGATTTCTTGTTTAATAGCCGTATTTGCTTTTCTCTGCAGGATGAACATTTTTTGTATATTTTAGGGCCCTTCAATACACATATACCATGCTGAAACTGGTCCATGATGATCCCACCAAGTCTGAGAATATGGTGTCCATATTTAAACAGGCATATGAACAAACACTAAAACGATATCACAACTGGTTTGTGATGAAATTGTTTACGGTATGTAATTGCATCTCATTTTTTACACACTTACAATAAAAAAAAACTAAATGCAGTGTTTATAAGAGGGACAAGGTAGATAATGATTATTGCGTAGTTATATTTGGGTTTAAACAATATCAATAAACATCTTAAGGAAAAACAGACTTTACTGTTTGTTCATTTTAGTTTTGCTTTGCTTTTCAATAGTAAATCTGTGCTCTAGACAATAAAGATTTTGCTTTAAAAATTGTGAAAACATATTTGCAGGTTATGTGCCATGCAATTCCATACAGAAAAGATTTAATTAAATCAGGCTTCTGTTATGGCAAGGATATGAATGAAGAGCAGGTAGTGTGGAAATCAGAATAAACAGAATAATACATTTTTCAAACTCTGTTTCTCGTTCTTCACAAGAAAACACATGGTAATTACATTAGACAAATGCCAGGCTATTTAAAATAAATTTCTGTTTGTGGCATAGACCTGTAAATTTCTTATTGCAATCATAGTATGGATAACTTAAACTGTAAAGATGCTTAGCTGATGTTTTAAATCAAGCATTTTCTCTTTCAGGTCATGACTGATTTAGATGAATTTTTAAGGACTCTTGCTCCTGTACTTGACAATATTGATGCAATGCTGAAGAGATTAAACTTAGACTCGAATGAAAAAGTATAATCTCAAAGATCATTCAGATTAAGGGCAACTATCACCTTCTATACAAGTACTGTGTGAAACAAATAATGGTATTTGTATGGGCTTAGCCTTCATTTTCTTTGTCAAAGAGATCTGGATGGTGAGAAAAATAACTTGATGACTATCACTGTGCCAGTTGCGAGGATGCAATTGATGTATTGGAGAAGGGGAGTGGAGGCATTCACACATAATGATACAGCTGATAATATGATATGCATTTCACTGGATATGTGGTATATGGGAACATTGCAATTACAAAAATCTGTATGTGCACAACCATTATGGATAGGAATTTTCATTAGTTGGGGGGTTTGCTCCTTTTTACGTGTAAAAGAGGGTCTAGAAAGTTGCTAAGTTACGTCTTATGAGATTGGGGAGGGGGTTCAAGGTAGGGGAGCAATTTTTTATGACGTTTATTTTTATCTGGTACGAACTATGTAAAGAGACATGGCTTTGTTGTTTAACTTAATTTTTTTTTTTTTTCATGCAAATTATGTGACTGAAGAATAATGTGGTTTTCAAATTTACCAAATTTCATGAATTGATAGCTCAAGCAGAATTCCATCAGTGTATATTTGCCACTCTGGTTAAGTGACAACAGATCCCACTTCTTGAGCCATGCACTGATACATTCTGATAAGTTTTTGAAGCTGTAAATCAGTTGTAAACAAAATTTTGGCAGGGGATCTTCTGAGGGTATCTTTCAGTGTGTGGATCAGTTGTTGGAGGTATTTTTAAATAAAATCAAGGATGAATTTTAAAGAATTTATTTTATACAACTTAGCTTTTTCTCCTAGATGTTGCTGAAAACTTTGTAAAAAGGGGAATATGGTAAAATGGTAGTTACTATATTATATTTAAAAGGATGAATTTTAACTAATAAATGAATTTACAGGATTTCTATTTGCCATGAAATAATTTTGTCCTGCATGGGATATAAAGTCATACACCTCACGAAGTGTCTGTAGCAGAAGTAATAAAGGGGATCTTATATTTATTAATATATTTAATTGTACTTAAAATTTGAGGAGTGAGGACATGGTTTAAAATGGAGTTGTTAGAGCAAAGTGAAGATGTTTAAGCAGAATTGGAATGTGTGCATTTGTGTTAATTTTTTGTTAGATATTACGTATGCTGTCAAGATTTTATTCAACATGCTTCCCAGTGCTCATGGTTGGTGCTCTTAGACCTTGTGTTCATTAATTTTAAACTGCATACTTGGAGACCATTAGCTTAAGTGCATATAAACTGCAGAAGGCTAAATTAAGGATGTGCCTTGCCTAAATTTCAGTTAAATAGTATGTTCTTTTNGTTTCCACAAGCCATGTTGTTTAAACAAAATGTTTTGGATAATATATCTGACCACTTAACCTTTTTGACCAATCCTTTTAAAAACTATGTCTTATTTCTTCTCAACTGATAAAGGAGAGCTCAAACTGTCATATCATGTTACTTGTATTTGACGAGTTTTTATAAATGTCATTCATTTCTAAACACAAATTGCCACATTCTAGTCAAATCTCTACAGATCCCTGCTAAGTGACCTATTTGGCATCGTTTATCTAACAGCCAGCTATTGTATTTTGTCAGGTTAGTTTTCCTTCAGGCTTTTATTAATCTTAGAGTGCATTCCAAGAGATTTAGATCGATCCATCTGGATCCACCTAACTCCCTGGAGGTTCACGCTAAATTGCATTCAGCCGAGTGCGCATGACAGTTAATTATCCCCTTACAGCTTTTAGTAGGCGGGACAGACACTTAAGCCGGCTAAGCTGACAGTAATCTAGTGAGACTCCCCACAGGGATAGATCGATCTAAAATCTGTGGGAATGGGGTCATAAGTTAACATTGTAATGAAATTTGATGGTAACAAACCTCAATTGAATGGCCAAAAGCATAAATTTACAAAGTACACAATATAAAGGTATGATGAGTCTTTTTGCAGATTAGATGAGCACAGTTCAATGCTTTCCCCAGGTATACAAAATGATTACGATAATTACTCGATATTTTCAACAGGGGAAATTGTGAATTTTACAGATACTGTCAGAATGTCTTAAAATTCCAACATTCCTATTGAGTAATAGCAACAAAAGTGAAAAGCAAGTTTAACTATATCTCTATTCCACATGGTAAAAGCACCCAAATGCTATATAGAAATATATTTTATTTTTAAATTATGTATCTGAAAGTTTAATAATTTTTGCCCACTAAAAAGATTTAATAATTCCTGCACTGTGTGACCTGGGGCCAGTTTCACAACATAATTTTAAACCAAAATGTGGTCTAAACTTGAAAATCACAATTTTGCTATACTTTGTAACGAGATAAATCGGTGTAAGTCCAACTGGGTGAAATATCTTCTTTCCTAAATCAGATAAGACCTGGCACAATATTGTCTTTGTTTCAGTACTCAGATGAATTTATCTGGTATGAACTGAAATAGAAAAACATGTAGTTCCCAGGTACTGAATACTATGCCTCCTCCCAACAACATGAAACAAAATTTAACCACAGCAAAGACTGTGAAAGAATTAAGCAGTTTTATGAATGTCAAAGGGGTGCGTGCCTTTGTTTTTTCTTTATTAAAAATGTTTTGACTTTCATAATAAACATTTCTCAAAATTGACATGGATGTTTAAGGTACATTCCATGGGTTTGAAAATCCCCCAAATGCTTATTTTTGCCATCCACAGCTATATAAAACCTTACACCTTACAAATGATTTAAGCCCTTAATAATTTTTTTTTCTGGAGCATACCTGATGTCGTTATTTTTATTGGAGCTTAGACTGGGTTCCCATCTCTAGATCGATCTAACAGGATCAGTGCATCTCCACAGGGTCCCTTGTTAAATTGCTTTCAGCCCAAGCAGCTTAGACGTCTGGGACGCCCACTAAAGCTGCTAACAGAATCGGTCCACCTCCATGGGGTCCCTCATTAAATTGCTTTCAGCCCAAGTGGCTTCGACATCTGGACACCCACTAAAGCTGCTAAACAATAGTAAGTTACCTCCCATCATCCTCAGCAGGCATGACAGACATATAAGCAGCCCAAGTTAATTGAAATTAAGCAAGAATCCCCTCGGAGATAGTTCGATCCAAAGTTAGTACAATAAGGTCTGGGAATGGTCTCTTAGAAAAATGGTTGCTGGTTATAATGTATGGGCGGCCAAAAGGGCAAAAATTCATGTCGTCGATTCAGTCATGTTTTTTGTCGATTCACTGCCTTCCCATCGATTCAGTTTCAAGTTTAAACGATCCTGTCATAAATTCAACATCTACTTTCGTCAATTCAACTGTCAAACATTTCTCATCTATGGTGTATTAAAACCAATGCTGTCACTATTTTCGTCGATCGTGTAACTAATCTCGTGGTGCACAACGGCTTTACGGTAAAAGGTCCACTTTTTACAAAAGGACACACACACCCCACTTTGAAACTGCTGGCTATAGGCCTGCTTTGCCAAAACCTTTTTTCAGTCTGCTAACTCTTTGGGCCACCAGGGTATGATAATATTTAGGCTCAAAGCAGAGACAGTGGCCAATATCTGATAAAATTTACAAAAATCCACCAGCCCTGCTTTAATTTTAATTTGCATTTAACATGGGCCCAGCCACTGGGCCCTAACTAAATGCTGCAGACCTGCTAATTAAATCTGTCTTAACAATGTGTCATCTATGCCCTGCTTTAGTCCTACTGTTTCTGCCAGTGTGAGTCTTTGCAGTAGGCTGTGACTCTCCACTCCCTGTATGGTGCTTAGAGCCCTTCTTGCCAATCATGGTCCTCAGCATTTGTATTATGGCAGTGGGGGCAACATTCATTCGTAATAACTCCACTAAAATTCTGAATAAAAAATATTCAATTTTATATAATACTTGCAATATTATATAATAAATATTTGTAAACTTAAAGAAGCACATAGTTTTGTTCTTACTGATTAGCCTTTAGAAGATGATGAAATTTTGATTACGTACAGGAATGATGCTAAAAAAGCCCTTGTTGAATAACTTAGCACTGAATCTCAATTGGATTTTTAAAATTCAATATTACATATTGATAAAATTATTTATCATCATTACACATATTTTACATTTCATTAAAGATTTCATGCATAATACACATATAATTAAGACTTACTTAAAGACTTCGGGATCTATTAATATTCCTGCTTGGTTTGCTAATTCATATAATTCAGATTCTTCCAGGGACAACACATTTTTACTCAGCAAGGTGAACTTTAGAGTTCTTGCTTGGTTCTCTTGTGGAGTGCTCATTGCTTTCTATCCAAAATAACGAACTCCTTTAAATCTAATGATAAAGAAGAAAGAGCTATTTAAGAGTTGTCCATCTGAAAATATTAATTCCACTTTAGATTCAACTAGCGCTCTACAGCCCATTCATATATAATGAGTTGAAAGTTCTTTTGTAAGAGCACAGAAAAATACTTAAGTAAATTGCTAAACTTATTCATTTGAATA
This sequence comes from Lingula anatina, assembly GCF_001039355.2. Next base: position 176,242 of record NW_019774114.1, read on the forward strand.
GCTCAGATATTGATCAAAGTAACTTGGTCATATAACTGAATTTAGCACAATGTTGAGTGTGCTAACACTCTTATTTATGGTTTATGATATGAATCTACATTAGTGCATATAGTAAATATTGGAAACTGTAAATAAGAGTGCTGATCAAAGACAAAGACATGAGGATGGAGGAAAGGGTAACTGATACATCTGTACATATCACCGTGTCAGTGACATGTATACTAAGTATTGCTACCACCGTGGTATAGACAGAGTTAGAATAATTTTTAGAAAATATTTATACAAAAAATATACGGTTCAGCTATCGCTAAAGTTGCAACTGCAGCATCACGGACTGATGCAGGTGATTGCTAAATCAACAGTCTGCAAATAACTGATAATCGTGACTTGTATTAGAATAAATAACTTTAAGATATCATTAACAAGTGCCTGATAGAATATTACAAATTTTGACATAATTCAAAAGGCGATAGCGTGTTTTTAAAACAAGCACTCCTTCAGCCTTTAGTTACAGGAGTTAAATTCAACCTGAAAATCCTTCAGATGAATTCCCCTTCTAAACATGATTATTATCATCTGTTTACCATCTAGAGATCTCAAATGTTGGCTCCACAGGAAACGGACCACTTTACATTTCTGAAAATAATACGCGATTTACTCAACTACCTATAAAGTAGGAAAGACGACCACATTTTAAAAGTAATTTAGGACAGATTTATTCCACATCAACCATATTTGCGATATAACAAGGCTAACTCTGAAAATGGCGACAGTAATCTTACCGATAGGTACATGTTGAGCTTATTATTTAGGCGTTGTGATATCCGATGAAAACTAGGTAAACAGGCCTAGTTGCCATTTTGCTTTTCGCGAGGGAGGAGTTTCCCCTCGTAACATGACAGACTCTAAAACTATGCCATCATCGGATTCTTACAAAGGTTGGCTGTATAAATGGACGAACTACATCAAGGGCTACCAAAAGAGGTGGTTTGTCCTCCAGAATGGTTTGCTGTCGTACTACAGGTGTGTGACTCAACCAGAGTGCATATGTGCGGTGGCGCACTGGATACTGCCAACTCATCTAAATTTCTTCACGATTAGTTATCCGATGTGGTTTTTGTATCTGATAGTGTCTGTCACACGTGTTTAAGAGCTCATGTTGGAAGTTTTATTGCAATCGGTATTTGTGATTTATACCTGACAAAGCACTTTTTTGGAATACCTTGATTAAATGTAGAGCCACAGTACAGTCATAGATCTACCGGTATACAACGTCACTAGTCTGTATCCTTATTCTCATTGTACTTATTTTGTCTAGTCCCCTGTTTCTCAAAATATGATTTAGGCTTGTGTTAAGCTGTATACTTAGGGACCAACTCAGTGAAGTCCTTATTTTGATTTTGGTAAAATAGTCTTTCATATCTTGAGTACCTGAAATGGACTGCTGATGTCACCACTATGATAATATCAGTGTCAGGATAACCAGAATTTAGCCCCAGGAAGGTATTTTAAGACTGGAAAAATGGGATCGGTGGCTATTGAGAATTTTTGTGAAATGCATCTTAGTTGGCTATAATACCCCGTTCACACTACAGTTGCAAAAATGCGCATTTCTATAATCCGAATTTTTCGTGAGGAATTCGATTCGGTATTGCGTTCACACACGCTAAGCGAAACCGAATTACACGTTGAAAATTTCAGGTTTAACTTCCTGTTTTGAACTCTCGCGCATGTGCCGCACAGGAAATCTTAAAATACCAACAAAAATGTGTGACGACAAATGCAACTCTAAAGACATTCTAGCATTCTTGAGAAGTATAAGATGGCAAAATAAGTTTGTTTCCTCATGTTGTAGTGAGTGGTGATCTCCAAATACGTTTGGTGCAATCGCTAAAGTAATAAACAAGCGTTCATAGATACCCGCACTTATCTGCACACATGCGCAGTTAGATCTGTACAGGTGTCGATTCCGGTAAGTTATCCGGATCGCGCTTAGAAATCCACCTCGCTTGCAGGATTTTGAAAATGCGCTTTACAAAAATCCTCTTGCGTTCACACTACTGCATTTATTCGAATTGTGACCTAATTCGCAATTTATCCGGATAACTGAGCGTAGTGTGAACGGGGTATAAGTCTTTGCTTTAACCCATTTTCCAATTTTTTTTTCATTTGTGGCACAGGGTTGAGATTGCAAGGTACATTTGTCATCGGTTTTGTTATTTTGATTGTTTTAATCTTTCTAGGATGATATTAAATGAAAAAAGCTGTAACGTTAAAAAATGTCAATGTTGGATATAGAGAAGTCATGTAGTTTAGTGCACTAGCGAAGTTGCTTACCTTTGATACATGTATGCATGTGCACACAAAGGATTTTTTTAATCTCTTACATGTAATATCTATGACATCCTCCCTGAAGTTATAAAATGTGTCACTAGTCTTGAATTCTTATCAACAAAGTTTCAAATACACTTCCTACTTATTTGAAGGAATTACAAAGAAAAATAAATGAATAAAGAAAGAAAAAGAAATGAACTTTTCTGCCAAAGTGGATTATGATTCTACATGAAATCATTGTACATGTCAAAATATGTATGATTTGAAAAATTCATGGTTATGTAATGGTAACATCTACCTTATTAATCTTGCAGGAATCAGGCGGAAATGGCCCACACATGTAGAGGAACCATAAATTTAGCCAATGCCTTCATCCACACAGAAGACTCGTGTAGTTTTGTCATATCCAATGGTGGTACTCAAACATATCACCTTAAAGCAAGTTCTGAGGTGGAGAGACAGAAATGGGTGACAGCATTAGAACTGGCCAAAGCAAAGGCGATAAGAATGATGGAATCTGGTATGTTGATGGAATGAATGAATTGGTATATTTTTTAGAAATTTTTGATCAAAGTTGCACCTGATCAGTTGATTGTTTTGTTTTTTTATATAACTTAGCTTGCTCTCATATGTGTTGATGTGACCAATAAAGAGTCACTGCTTTGAATACAATCAAGATGTTTTAGTTTGCTTAAATTAGATAGGGTTGCATTTTAAGTATATCTTTTTAATTAATTTTTTAAAAACCTGTATAGCTCAGGGTGTGTATGTTTTATTGAAAGTAAGGATTTTGTCTGGTGCTTGTTTTATATTAAAGGGGAATGTCATTTTTCTGTAGCCTACAATGTATAAAATGGTAATTTTTAGTCACTTGTAGTCCTTCTCTGTGGATTTTGGTCATTTCAGGGATTAATGAAAAGAGCAGGAGTTAACTATTTTTTATTGACATTCCTCTTTAAGCTGCTGTGTTTTTAATCAAATTGTCTTAATTATTTCATTACCCCCAAAGTTACGTCATTAAATCATCTGTTTTCTAAAAATTTAACCTATGACCAGTTCTTGTTCTGACACATGAGCTCTTATGATTGCTTTGTAGTTTCAATTCAATAAGTCAGGTGAATAATACCTTTCTCATTACTGTGGGGTCAGAATGACAGATTTGCCTGGTGAATAATCTTGATTAATTTATGTATTGTGTTTAAAGTAAGATCTGTGCTTTATTTTTTGTGCCTTCATATGTTTCACTAAATAGAGATTTAAGGTTCCACTTAGGCTGCAAATTGTGTCCCTTAAATTTTGATGGTAATAATAAGGTCCAATATAGGAATTCTGAGAAAAATTTCTATATATAACACACACACACACACATTATATTTAGCAACTAGAAAAGCACTCTGAGAGTGCAGACCTCTGCCAAGGCAGCAAAGTCTCCACCCAATGCCGTTTCACCCCTAAATTTTCATTCTATAATGATTTAGTTTTTTGATTTTTGATTATTGATTGATTATTGATCCGGATCACCACCAAAAACTAATAATCTGTTCCTTGACCCACTTCTGACAGTTCTTCTATAATGATTTAGTTTTTTGATTTTTGATTATTGATTTCTGACAGTTCCTGAAAATTTCATCAAAGTCGATCCATAACTTTTTGAGTTATGTTGATGACAAACAAACAAACAAACAGGGGTGAAAATAAAACCTCCTTGGCGGAGGTTATAATAACTATAAATATCATAAATATAGAGTCTTGATTATTATAAAATGATTTATTATCATAATTACTTCTCTGTTTATATATTTTCAATCATCAGGTGTTACTGAACCATTCACACATTGACAACAGTATTGCCCCTCATTTTGAGGTGCAAAAACATTACAAATCTCTCTTAGAATTTAGTTTATAGTGCCAATCTTAAGTAATAAAACAAATATTTCTCTTTTTTTGCTTCTCAGTCACTCAACATACACCCCGACAGAGCTATATTGTTTATTCAGTATGTGTAGTTAGTATTCTTAGAGGTTTGTGCCCATACACAACCAGTTTTGGTGAAAGTTTCTGTGCACTCAAAATTTGTAAACAGGGGGCCCACTGTCCCCCAGACTGTGTTTGGAATCCATATGCTACACTGATCATTATTTTCTGCATCTTCCAATTACATTCAGATGATTATCAATATCTTGTTGACATTGTATTGGCACTTGGAAAATTTACGGCATGCTAGGACAGGTTAATAGCCAGCATTTAATTCTGCTCACTAGTTATCTAAGGTAAGCATGATTATTAAGGTGATGATGTACTAGTAGATAATGCCATTGATTTTTGTTCTGATTTCTGTCTGACATACTCATTTTATATGCATTAGAATTATAACATTTGACCTCAGTGATGTCATCCACTTGTTGAGGTTGGTTTTATTTGTGATAATTTGTTTCTGTGAACAGAAGGCAGAACTGCAAGTCACTAGGGTCACACTGCAGGAGTTGAGAAGTGCTTTAATTTATACAAGCAATTTTACCTTGTGATAAAGTCACGAAATGAACAAGAGAAATGTTTGCAGTTATGTAAAGCTAATAGAACCCTGGGGTAGCCCTAGCAATTTTTTTCGCTTAGCCAAATCACCACTTTTTTGTCAATTTGTTATCCAAATAGTTATAATTTGACTAAAACAAGTCAAATCAAGCCCTTTTTGTTTAGCCAATTTATGTCACTTTTAGCATTTGGCTAAATTGGCGAGTGTAAGCGCTACCCCCGGAACCATAACAGCCTATTAAACATAAATTTACATTTTTAATCCTGGAATATTATGCATATTTATCCAAGATTTGAAAAAATTTCAAGACTGCATTTTTTCCAGTTGCATTTACAAGGATGAATACTTGCCTGCATTTTCAGTCTGCATTACAAACCAATTGAGGAATAGTTATTTCATTATTTATAAAGGATGTAGTATATCTTTGAGATGTAAGCACAGGCTTTTAAAAAAAGGAAGGAGGAACATTTATGACAAAAGCATGCATTGGTTCTTTAAGGTTTGACATAAAGGAACTTAATTACTGACGCTTTGATGGATCAACGCAAACACAATGAACAGCATTGCAGTAGTGTGACTGTTTTGGAAGTGAATTGATTCTAGGAGCTGAACAGCTGGTTTCAATTCCTGGTAGAGATGTATGGGGAATTGTTAATTCATAAGCAGTAGAAACTACATTAGTTCAAATGGTTCTATATTTTATTGACTATATGCAATCACGATTTTAACGTGGGATGTCCTAGAGGCGACTGCTTGAGTATGACATTAGCTGCAGATATCTGACTTGCTGCCTGTTGATTTTGTTAGATAAGCTGCATATCTATCTTATCATTGATCTGAATCTTATCATGTAATGAATCTGCCTTGCAGGCTAACTTTAGATGGGCAAATTGTTGATCAGTTGTTATGCTTAAAAGCTGTTCTGTGCTGCGTAAAATTGTTTTAATGAAGGCGGTTTTAGATAATGCTATTGCTTATGATTCCCCTTGCTTTCCTTGCTATTTTCACCTCTTTTGCTGTTGCATTTGTTACTGGTACTATATGTAGAGCATTCCATGTTACAATGACTCACACTGTTCTATCTTTATACCTATGCTTATGAATCATGTGAGTTGGCAACCTACTGTGCTGGGGTAGATTATTGGTAAAACCAACAAAGCAGTGCAATACTCTACCTCTTTCCTCAGTTTTCTCCTCAGTCTGTCAGTGTGTCCAGTTCCTATAGGTGAAGGGCAGGGAGTGATACATCCAATTGATTGAAGTGAAATTGCATTAGGAGTGATTTTTCTCTGTAGTGAAGTCATTTTGTTTCACCACAATATGTTATAAGGCATTCATGTAAATGGAACTTGGATTTTGTAGGCATATCTGAAGATGGAGATTATGTTGTTTTCAATTTTTACAAAGAAAAAACAGGTAAGCATTCCATGTGCATATTTTTGTCAGTATGTGGGCTATGTTGTAAACTCTTCAGTCAGAATTCATGATAATTCTACTTGTTAATTAGAATTTTAGGTAAACTGTAGATTTCAGATTCTTTATTTACTTGCAAGTAATGTTTTTTTATGGCCAGGTTTGTTATTGCATGTTTGTTGTATCAGTTCATACATTTGCAAATTGTGTTACTGAGAACAAAAATTGCCATTAACGTTTTAATTACAATAATGCCGAATTAAACTTGGGCACACTTTTAAAGGCCTGTTTTTCTACTGGTTATCAGATTTTATTTACCCTTAATGTGCAGCAGAGTAGGATCTTTGTTCTATTGTTAGTGTCCTTATGTGTACATACATCTCTATATGTATGACTGATGCATGAAAATATAGTTACCAGTAAAGTCAGGTATTTGGGCCTGTAATTCTGCAGTTCCTTCATTGAATTTATTGTCCATTACCTTTTGTTGGTTACAAATGCATTTGCACAAGAGATTTAAAAAAAGAAAGGAATTTTCATATGGAAATCAACTTCAGCTTATCCTCCAAAATGTTGTTGGTGCCATATGTCTTCATTTTTTCTCTGACTCACTCGTCCATTAAATTGACAACATTAGTTGTAAGGAATAGAAATGTGGAATATTTTATTATTGCTAGATTTTCATGGAGAGCCATAATGTGGAAAATGTCCAACTACTGCTATTGATTTCTAAATGTGTATTGCTCTCTTGTGTTGAGATAAGGAAACTGATGTTCAAAGTGCACAATCTTTAGTACAAATGATGTATTGTGTGTAGGTTTCAAGTGTCCAGTGGCTCTAAGGTTAACATCTTATCGCCTGATATCTAGGCATTTTTTTTGACACAATATATCTGGACTTTTATCACATCTGCTTCAGGGTGATAGCTGGGTATGTTGTGATATATGTAACGGTATGTATGTGAAATCATGTCATATGGTATATGTGTGCACAGTTATGTATTTTAATGTAAAAGTCACTGTATGCTGTAGCTGCACAAGGTCTTGTCATTTAAAACATATAACTAGTGAGCATTTTTTGTATAAGATTAAGTGCTGTGGGTTTGCACAGAAAGCACTGAATTTTTTGCCATCTTCTATATAAACGATTGATTTTTGATAAGAGGGCAGTTTGCACTATTATAGAATTGAATTAACACACCTAGAAATGGTGAAGTAATTACAGTTTTAAGATATGAGGTGTCTGGAAAACAAGTCAACTTGACAGTTTTTTTTTATTATTTTCATCATAGTCTTCTTCACCAGTTGGTGGAAAATTTGTTAAGAAGACAAGCCAGGGTTATGATCCCCTGATATGAAATATGAAGAACTTGATATATAACAAAGATATCTAAAAAATGACACTTATGACAGCCACTCAGCTCAACCTAGCATATAGAGATTTTTCCCAAACATGTTAAACTTAAGAAATATGGATTATTTATTGATTTGTTTTCACCAGCATATTTTTAATTTTGGTAAATAAAAAAAAGGTATTTGCTAAAAACTAAATATCCTATGGTGACCTCATTTCCAGTTACATTTCGGTGTTTTCATAGTTCAAAGTGATAGTCCTCTGGTGCAATACAGAGTGTTATAAGATCAAGCTAGTTAGATCAGCCACCTTGGGCCAATTTTTATCTTTCAGAAGTGGCTGGTGAGATTATTACCGGGGCATATTTCTGTACAGTTGACCACTCATTATTTCAATAAGGTGCTCTTTTATGGGCTTTCCTGCAGATCATGATTAACATTCAGGATAGAGATTTAAAGCTTGGCATTTCTCTTTTAGATTCTGAAGAAGATGAAGATCTGATTAGCCAGCCAGATAAAGATGAACTACAGAATACATTACGAACTCTGGGTGCCAAGCTGGAGGACCTGAACACGTGCAATGATTTAATAGTCAAACATGGTGCCGCCTTGCAGAAGTCTCTGAGTGAGCTAGAACAACTAGACAACTCAACAGACACTGCAACAAGGATAAAGTCAGTCAACGAAAGAGCAACTCTCTTCAGAATCACGTCAAGTGCAATGATAAATGTAGGTATTAACTCCACAGTAATGGTGTGATAGGTGAGAATTACGATCTTATGAGATGCAGTGATACATGTGCTATAAATGTGCTGTGTGATGTTATGTGATAATATGCAGTGATTTGATAATGGGTTAGATATACATGTGGAATGCAAAGTCGTGCTTAGAGATTACAAAGATATGCAGCAGTGAGCACAATGATTGTATTAAATGGGTACCACACCTTACAGTACTGTGGGTTTGTAAGACACATTGGATGTATGTTTATGAGCTGCTTCTTTGTAACATATCCAAGTCTAGTTCCATAAAACTCGAAGGTATGGTATACATGGTACAGTATTTTGTGTTCCCTTCTGTGCAGTTGAGCATAGACTGATGTTGTGTTAGGTGTTCCACTGCTACATTTTCTTTTCTCAGGCTTGTTCAGACTTCTTGGACTTAGCTCAGACACAAGGCAAAAGGTGGCAACGACTGCTCCAGCATGAACATGAGCAGAGGGTTCGTCTCGAGGACATGGTGGAGCAGATTGCCAAACAGCAGCAGAACTTAGAGAAGCAGGCCAGGAAATCTCTGGCTGCTGCAAACCTCCACAGCAAAATAGACACAAACGACACAGAGCCCAAAGGTATATACTTGAGCTGTTTTACTTTCATGGATGAAAAAATACCCTTAAATGAAACTGATACTTTGTTTTCCTGTGAGAAACATATGAAGTAACAATATTTGGAGTAACAGGTGATTCCATCCTCTTGTATAAAATAATGATAGTATTTGATTGCATTGAAAAAGTTGACACTACAATTGAACAACTAAAATTGCTATTATTGATTCTGAAAGAGATATTAAGGATCATTAAAAACATTTTTCAAGAGCTGCATTAAATTGAAATTTTAAAGAAGTGTAATTGAAACTTTAAAATGTTACGAAACTATAAAATTACTAAAACATCACCACTTCTAAGTAGGACTGTTATAGGTGAAACAGTATGTCTCTCTGTCTGTTTTTCTACATTATATTGTTTTTCTCTTAGTAGAAGGAAGTGAAGAAGAGGAAGATGATTTCTTTGATGCATTAGATATACAACATACGGAATATCAAGTTGCACTTCCCCACAAACCATCAATGCACAAGTGAGTATACAATTTTCCCGGTATATTTGTACTAATTTTGCTATTATTTCTAAGATTACAAAGCATGGCTTTGCTCCCTAAAATCCACACTGTCATGTACATGGTTTCATTGATATGTTTACTTTAATTTTTGAATTAGGCGATATATGTGTAATTCTCAGTTTTTTTTAATACTCACAAGATTTATCTGTATGTGTACTTAATTTAACTACAGAAAAGAATGAGACCTTTTTTACTAGTTGTAATTCTGTGCAGTAGGCAACTTTTGCCAGCATATTAATAACTTTACATTTAAAGTCAGGGTTCTTCAGATGTGTACACTATTTACTTTGGGGTTAGATTTAATCAAAAAAGACTTATTCCAAACACAAGATAAATATTTCCTGAGATTGTGAATATTTAAATGGATGGAAGATTGAAAAAATTTCACCTTATATTTGGATCCCATTTGGAGTAAGCACATTTACTTTCTTTTCCCCATTATGAATATTATACCATGGTTTATTATTTAAGATAAATGAAGGTAGAGATGGTGGAAACTGTGCAATCTGCACCCCTTTGTTTTCAAAACTATATTTCTAGGAATCGGTACATTCTTTTTCAAAAGAATTTTGTTATACTAAATTTCTGTTTGTCCTTGCTTTACAGAGGTCTGAGGTACGTTTGTTCCATATGTCTCCCATAGCATCTTAGAGAGAAATTGAAAATAAGAATATTGAATTCCCTACCAAGACCTCCACCAGTTGTCTTTCTTTTCCACTACAAGTTGTTTCTTGAAATGGCATACTGCTTGCTATTTATGTTAGAACTTTCAATTGTTCAACTGTTTTCAAGCACGTTAGGATAGACCATGCTGTGAGAATTGCAGTATCTGTATAACATGCATATCGTTCAGCATAACCAAATTGCTAACATTTGAATTATGTAAGAAATGCTTGTTGACAGCATATACCGACCTGTGTGAGTTGATTTTTGAGAATGTTATGGCATGTTTGGCTGGCAGTATTTTAAAGGAATTTTTTGATCATCATTACAAGACCTATTATTTGTTCTAGTTGATTTTTCCCAGTAATACTGCACTCCACATTTAGCCTCATTCAACATCTGCTTCCTTTGTTGCTATAACTCTTCCCGTTTTGAGTTGTCATGCTACCTATTCATTTCGCAGTTGTAAGCCTTGATATCAAATACAGGAAAGTTATCGTGTCAGCAATACTTTTCTGCCACATCTTCATCAATTTGCACAATTTTATACACTGTAGTGCCTATTCTGCGTCATTTCCAAGTTTCACTTTGACCTGTATAGCTATGCAGTAAGCTTTGTCATATCATTGTCTGAAAAGCTATGGGACATAGTTTGTGACTCCTGTATTTGTACAATCTTGCTTGTTACATGTTCAAATTAAAATGCTGGCATCGTTGAATTTGATAACTGTTCCTTTTCCAAATTAACATTTTTATGTGGTTCAAAACTTAACCATCTCAAGTGCTGTATCTATTTATTTAGTCAGCAGGAATCACTTTTCTTAAAGGTCATTCTTATCTCATACTAGAATGTAATTAGAAATAACACACTACTATAATAGCCCTATCTTTACATGCAAAGTTTAATGTCTGCTACATTAAATGTACTACACCCAGTGCATATATTACAGACACTTGACACTATCAGGTGGTTGACTTCTCATGTCTCTATTTCTTGCAGGCGTGTTGGCAGTGATGTCAGCCAGATTAGTTTGGACAGTCTTGGTGCTGGCTACCAGAGGCAGGATTACGACTCCTCAGAATCTGATGCCGAGGGTGACAATGAAGCAAGGGTGATTGCCACTGCCAGAAAACAGTCCAAAACTGTGAGAATTGTTTTATAGTACTTTTATTGTCACCTGCTCATACAGATTATTACAGCGTATGGCTCATTGACTCTAATGCTAGCAGTTCTATCCTTGAACTAAAAGTTCTCTCAATGTTCACTGCTTATTAACAGGTTTTTTACTTTCAAAGACTTTTACCAATGTCAGTCTAATATGTATATAGAGTAAACTTTGATATTTTATAAAAACTTCTTTTATATAAAATGTTTCTTTTGTTAATTAGAAAATGGGTCAGCCAGGCACACCTGTCCGAACTCGCCGTGCCAATTCTTTGAGGAAACGTCGAAGTGCTATTTTAGAGCGACCTAATCATACTCTGAACTTATGGGGCATTATGAAGAACTGCATTGGCCGAGATCTCTCCAAGATTCCCATGCCAGTAAGTTGTCCTTTGAACAGTGTGTAGTTTCGTTGAAGGCAAAAGAGTTATTATTTTAGTATCAAAAATTCTTTTAAATCAAAATTATAACATTCATTCACAACAGCTAGATTTTTTTCTGTGATCAGATTCAATCCAAGTAACAGTTGTGCAGTTGCATTCTTACCTTAAAATCTTAAGCATTTCTGGTAAGATTTTCCATCTGTCATACACTGAAAATCTATGTATTGTTAAATCATTTATGTTCTGTTAATGTTGGTGCAATGTAAAATAAATTTCTAACAAATTGGTGAAATTTTGTTTATTTGCAGGTGAATTTCAGTGAACCCCTGTCTATGCTGCAAAGATTAACTGAAGAGTTTGAGTACAGTGAAATCTTGGATACTGCAGCTGCATGTGAAGACTCGTGTGAACAACTGGCTTATGTGGCAGCCTTCACCATATCTGCCTATGCAACCACTAGCTTCAGAACAGGCAAGCCATTCAACCCACTGCTGGGGGAAACTTATGAATGTGATCGAAGGGATGACTATGGTTGGAGAGTCATTAGTGAACAGGTGATTGGTTTTTGCGCAACAATTTTTAATCTTGAATACTCTGAAGCTAGATAAAATTAATACATTTGTTGTTGATCACAATTATTGGAACCAATTAAGGATAATTCCATTGAATGCTTACAAGGAATATGGAGAATTGACAAATTTTGTTTTGAAGGTTCTATCATAAAATGATGCAATAACGAAAATACACCCAAAAACATTCTGTAATTCTAATGGTTATAGTTTATGGTAAGTTAACTGATAATTTTGATACTTTGCTTTAATTTATAACCTAATGTATACATTGCCTCTAGGTTAGCCATCATCCTCCTACTGCAGCCATGTATGCTGAGGGCAGAGACTGGGCCTTGTGGCAGGAGTTTACCATGTCTAGCAAATTTAGAGGCAAATACTTGGCCATCACACCATTAGGTAAAGAGCATTTAGTGATCAAAGTGCTGATTTTATCTAGGAAGGAGTGGGTATCCTGGAGGTTTGGTTAATTGTTCTGAAAACTTGAATACTATATTGCATAATGTATCATGAATTTAGATTATAAGATGATAGGGCATCATATTGTCATGTTCAGTATATTAAACATAGTTCAGAAATGTTACTTTAAGGGGTCACATTTCAGTCAAGTTGGAGTACATTCAGAGGAGGATAGAAATTATATTTCTTAATTTATTTTTCTCAGGTATTGCTCATCTTAGATTTAATAAATCTGGAAATCACTATACGTGGAGGAAAGTGACCACCACAGTTCACAATATCATAGTGGGCAAGCTTTGGGTAGACAACCATGGGGAGATGGACATTGTGAACCACACTAATGGAGACTTGTGTCATTTGAAGTATTCTCAGTATAGCTATTTTTCTAGAGAAACTCCCAGAAAGGTAAGTGCTTATTCTTTGGAAAAAATATTATAAAGCTTAAACACATCGTTTTTATTTTGAGAAGTTTTCATCTGAATGTAAATCATGTGTCCAACAGCAAGACAGAAATCTGCGTGTTGAATGCTTTCTGTTTATTGAATGTTTACTTGGATAGAAAATGTTTTTGATACTCTTTTGTGTGGTGTTATTTCTCTCAGCCTTATGAAGATAAATAATGCTTTAAGGTGTAATTTTAATTTGTGCAATGTGTGACAAATGATGTCTGACAAAATGTCTAAAAACAGAGACTAAATGTTTTACTTCAAATAACTTGGTCTTGTCAGTAGATTAATATTCAGAAATTCATACTATTCCTTGCTTTCTCTTGTAGGTAACAGGGGTAGTGGCAGACAGGAATGGGCAGACTAACTGGGTGCTAACAGGAATGTGGGATGAAAAGATTGAAGGTGCCAAAGTTTTAAGCTGTACAACATCTAGTAAGGGCAAACCAGTATTTGAATCGGGTCCCTCAAAGGTGCTGTGGAAGAAAAATCCAATACCGTAAGTGCCCATCTAGTGGTAAAATTGATAACGCTGAAAGACAAAGTAATCAAATGTGTAGATATTTTATCTTTAAAAAAGTGAGCTTAGTGAACTTAGTATTCAATATTTTTACAGCTTTTATAATTTTGTAATGGAAAGATTTTACCTTATTTGCAGCCCTGGCAATGAAAAGATGTATAACTTTACACAATTGGCTGTTGAGCTAAATGAAATGGAGCCTGGCGTGGCACCAACAGACAGCAGACTAAGGCCAGATCAGAGGTCTATGGAAAACCAAGATTGGGACGGTGCTAATAAGGAAAAACTCAAATTAGAAGAAAAACAAAGACTGGCCAGGAAAAGAAGGGAAGCAGAGGCAGAGCAGGCTGCTTCAGAAGGTAATAGAATAGTTTTGATTCTCACACTTTCAGGTGTCTTTGGAAATTGGCCAGTTACCTTGATTAAAATCATATGTATGATTTTCTGTTAAAAGCTTATTAAGTAAAATGATAACAACTTCTCAACTGTTCATATGGATACAGGCAGGAATGATAATTATCAATTTTGATACATTTCAAAACATTTTGTGCACTATTTTTGACATATGTTTCCATATTTTTCAGGTCGGGAGTATGTTCCCTATGAACCTGCTTGGTTCAAAAAGACAAAAGATCAGCAGACTGGAAATTTAATTCATATGTATACACATGAATATTGGGAAGCCAAAGAAAAACAAGACTGGGGAAGATGTTTAGATATCTATCTATAAGACCATTGTATATAGATGTATATTCACAACAATGCATCAGATGTTAAAACAATGGCCTATTTAGTCAGTAATGTTGAACTGATAAATACCTGATGCATCCATATGAAAAACCACTGGGTTTTATAGTACATAGAATTGGTTTTTCATAGGAGGTAATCAACTTATCACATATTGAAAAAATGGTGCTGGAGACATTTCTCATTTTTAAAGTGAAAGAATGATTCACTATCTACTTATAATTTAAATTTCAATGAAATTAATAGAGGTATGTATAAGAATCCAGTTGTCGTGAATAAGCTATGGAAATTTGTTTTTTCATTTGTTTATCACTACTTTAAAAGGAAAAGAAACTACTCCCAGTCCTTCCAACTGCTGAGATGAACAAACATTGTCAAAACAATGGGCCTGTATATGCCATAAAGATATAAATGAAATGTATATTGTTACTGCGGTCAGTGGTGTGAGGGAAAAGGGATACTCGTATTGCCATCCTCCAGACAGTCTGTCAGGTTAAGGAAATGTAGGCTTTTCTCAAACTGCTGCTTAAATTTTTAAGTCATCTTGTCCCAAAGAAATGCCAAACAATTATTTATCTGTGGACAAGCTTGTGTATGCTGTACATTAATATGCATGGGGGTAATTTGTGGGGAAAATTTGTGTCCCAAATGAGCATTTATGTTTACCTGCCTGGGTTGAGAGTAATCTGTCCTGGTTGTTGTTAATCTTTGCAGGAAAAAAATAATGAAAAGTCAATTCTTCTCCATGGCTGTAATTAATGCATTTCAGTGTTGAGAAATTTGGTAATTTATTGTTTTCAAGATGCATTTGAAAACGAATTTTTTCCAACTGCTCAAAACATTTGTGAGGTAAAGTATAGGTTGACACAAGCATGGAGTAGATAATAGACTGGAACCTTTGCTCACTTGTAAATAACCTGAGGCACTTGCACAGTGCTTGTGCAAACTAGATACATAGTGGTGGGGATGCACTTTTGACGATATTTAAGTGAGGATCATAGGGTGTGCACACTGGGGTTAAAGTTGCGCATGTTGTTAATTTCCATAAGTACTCTAGTTGATTTGACAATTGTTACAACTGCACATGCGCAAATTAGGTGGGTATAGTTTTGGTGCACTTCAGACTTAAAATAAATGGAAGGGTATTGGTAGTGCTAGTATATTAACATAACTTGTCATATTTGAAATGCCCAAAATCTATACTTTGGTGTAAGCAATGTGTTGTTAAGTATTTGTAAACAATTAGCTGTTACGAATAGTTTGGTTTAACAAACATGTAGATATTGGAGTTAATGAATCTGTGATATAACACAGTAATCTAATCATGTAAAGTCTGCATTGAGTGCTTTAGGTATGCATTCCCAAAATTTATTACATTATATAATGCATATGTGGTACCATGTATGGATTGAAAATAAATTGCAACTTTTCCAAAATAATTTTAGCACGTTGATTCTCAGGTTCAAGTGCTGTATTTGTGGTATGTAGGACAATGTATAGTTACACTAAAGTTCAGAGAGACAAATCCACCTCTTAAACTGCCAGTCTGACATACCTGAAAATGGGACAATGTGACAACCCATTTTCAGCGGAGTCTTGTTGTATGGAAAGAGGGGGGGGGTCAATAATTGAAAGATTTCAGATTAAACTATAAAATGCAACAACTGAACTAGAAAACAAAATGGTTAAAGTTCTGCTTCACAAAGAATCTAATAAACATAAAGCTGTATAAAATCATGTAGTTGTCTATGCAAAAGCATTCAAAAATGCTTCACAAAGGTTCAGCCTACTTAGATTCAGTAAGGAACAGATACACGAGGAACTTTACAAGAAAAGGTTATTGACAGTCACGTTCAAGACCTTTTGCTGTTTACTAGATATTGTACCTTTTTCCTGACAATTTGTTTTCAAAGAAACGAAGCATGACATTCAGGAGCAGAAAAAGTTGTTGAATTGGAATAATTCAACATCCATGAAGCTCAATTAAAACACGACTGCTTGACTCATTTAACATTTTTTTTCGTTTTCATAACCTGTCAATTTAATCAGAACTGGAAATAGTAGATTACAGGAGCAGGAACAATTATTTTTAGTAGTACCTTTATTCAGTCATACTTGGAAGTCCTTAATACATAATACATCTTCCAAAACAAATGTTTTCAAGCAGTAAAAAAGTAAACCTTCAAAAGTAATTTGATAATGGCTTTAAAAAAATTACATTTAAAAACTGTCAAATAGTTAGTACCCCAATGCTTATAAAAATGACGAAGATTTCATATCTGGTGTTATTTGTCAAATAATTGGGACCATGTCTCCATAGACATTTACATCAGGTTCTTTACATCATATTTCATCCTAAGGAAATTCTAGCTGATCTTGCTACTTCTGTTCTTCATATTTCTGTCGTAAAAAATGAATATAATCAAAAAGTCTGTAGTTGTCATAATCTTCATAGACATCACATGATAAAGTTCTAATCATGTAACTATATATTCCATGCCAATCTCTGTCCGCTACCTGACTACTATGAAGTACTTCACAAATTCACAGCACATAGCTTCACTGTAAATCCATGTCATTCTCCATCTCCTCTGCATCTAACATATCAGCACCCTTTGATTGCACAGAAATGTCAGCCATGTGAAAGTCACAAGGAAGCCTAAAACAAAATGCATTAATGATTAAAAATGCCTGCAATTTATACTGTAATAAGACTAAAGTCTGAATCAAGTGGTGATTTTTCACAAATACAGATTTTTATTGGTTGCAAATAGCTTTAATTTTTTTCTTATTTGCTAAAACACTTTAAATTTTCAGATGCCAAAGCAGGTCAATGTCTACCTACCCTTCAGATGCCAGTGGGCAGGTCCCTTCAGCAAACGTGCTCCTGCCTGTGTTTGCAGCTTTTCTGTGCTGTATGTCCTTTCTCACAACTTTTTTGATGAAATCTCCTGGAGGCTGCCACAGCACCATTTCCATGGAAGGAGGTAACTCTGCCACCATTCTAGAAAAAATATTCTTATAAAACAACAAAGGGCACAAAAACTACACTAAAAACAGTTTGATTATAACAAGTATCTGGCAATATACAAACGACAAAATGAATTTAGCAAAGGTAAAAAGGCTTGCAAACAAATCATTCTCAATTTAGATTAAACAGGCACTGCTCTACTGATGTAAATAGGTCATTCTGTTAATTAACAAGAAATAATATACATACATTTGCTCTAGAATCTTCCTTGGAAGCAATGGTTTGTCTCTTTCTATAGACCTCAGCACTTCTGGTGAAATGTTTACTTCAACTCTCATCTTTTCTTGTTCTTCTTTTTCCTTTTCATCACTTGTGCTGTTAAAAAATGATACATTTACTTGTCAAGAGCTACTTGAGGGCATGTGCCCCATCAAGATGAGGAAAGGTGAAAATACAAGACAGAGGAGCGTAAAAGGAGAAGATAAATGAGGAAAGGGGGGGGGGGGGACTTGGCGCTTCTGTAACAAAATGGATGCTTCTCACAAAATTCTCACTATTATCTCTCTGTTTCTTGCATGGATTGCCATACAAAGAAGTATATTTATACATGTACCTTGACTCCATAATTGTAGTCTCTGATACTTGGACAGCAGGAGAAATGGAAGCATCCAGGGTCAGCTCATTCATTCTGGCTGTCATTTTTTCTTCAGTAGCTTGTTCTTTTCCTGGGGGTTGCGGAAATCTGTTATATGAGATGTAAAGAATAAAATTGCATGTTTTGTTTGGAAAAACATGTATTTACACATTGGGTATTCTGCCTAGGTCTTTTAATTTGCCTTAATGTCTAAAATTAAGATAAACTGATTAATAACATTTTCAATCATAATTTCAATAACAAGAACAACAAAATATGCTGCTCCTTTTGGATACAAATGACACACTTTTTTTCTATTCTTCAATAGGAACTTACTCCATATCATCAGCCTTGCGTTTCTTCTGTAACTGCCGTCCTCCAAGACTGCTGCTGCAATGTATACAACAAATTTATCAACATTAATTTAATCAAAAAAGCAATAAATTATGTAATAGTAATACATTATAAGTCATATCATAACATTTCACAACTTCTTAAGTCACATACCATCAAATCACAAACAAATGAATATGCTCTTGTAACTTTGCAAAAAAGAATCGATCTAGAAAATGAGTCAAAAGAGAATTTCATTTCAAGTTTGACTTAAGTTACACTCACCATTTTTCTTGTATTTCAGCTCACTTACCTTTCACAATCAATATTGACATAACTCAATGAAGAGGGTGCTCTAGCTGCCCACGGCATAACATTGGGAATACTATGCTGCCAGTCCACTATTCTGCCACCAGAAGTCTCTGACATGTAAATATTGGACGGGGGTGTCAGAGTTTTTTCAAATCCACCTCCAGGTGCTAATGGCACCCCTGTGTTGCATGATATATTGGGTTGTGGAAATTTTAACATGTCATTACTTTGCACTGGAGGAACAGCCATCAGCGAAGAACTAATGGATAATTGATCAGTGTTCATAATTGGTGGGGTACTCATAGAGGCACAAGACCCAGAAACTGGTGCTGGAAATCTTGGATTTTGAGCAGGCACTCCGAGTAAATTGGCAGCACTCCCCTGGGCAGGTTGTTGTACAATCCAGGAACCCGTTCCTATTGCACCTATATTTTGCTCACTTGTGGACTGTGGCCATGACTTCAGTCCCTGTGAGCTAGCCCCAGTTTGTGCCAGGGTTGGCTGGTCACCAGGCTGCCATGTACCACTGTACGCATTGCTGGTTGTTGCAACAATTGCATCCTTTCCGTACCAAGCCATGTCACTCTGAAAACTGCACTGTTGAGGACCATTACCCCACCATCATTGACACACAGTCGCATCTGTAATATTTATACAACCCAATTAGATTTTTAAAAACCACTTTTCAACGAATTTTCTCTGTCAAACAATACTGGGTACTTGTAATAAAATAAAGAACTACTCAGCTATCAAGATCTACTACTCAGCAATCAAATCACCTGGTCCCTCTCCTGCAGCTAAACTCGATTACTGCAACGTCAACATATGATACTGAACAGAAATACTGCTTCTACACGCGTTCCTTCTAAACTGACGGCTTACCCCCTTTGAAATATGTAAATACATATTACACATGCTCAAACATAAGACACTACGGATACAAATAGCCTCAGTAGAATAGTCTAGAAACTGACTTTACTCTGGGTCGCTGTACTCCCGAGAATAATCTAGAAATCTTAACCTGTAATGTCAGATTTGACTAACCTGGCTGGTGAGTCTAATAATTTGATTCGATCCTGCGTCTACAGCATACTTATAAAACGTTTTTATGTGCTAGGAGTCTGTATGAATGCTTTTCTTGCCGATAATAATAACAAAAACTGAATATATATAACCTCAAAAAATTCTGCATTTGCGAACACCACTGCTGCACATGGCTGGGGTTGTAGCTTTATTCATAACGAGGCTTACTTCCTTTTTCTCGTCACTCCAGACGTTTATGCACGCCGTTCACCGAACCCTTTAGATGTTAAAGCAATCAATGATGTTTTAAAAAATTGAATACAAATTTGAATTCATTCAATTTTATTTTTACACTTTAGCATGTGAAATGCACCTCCATGTTAGGTTTGGGTGTTGAATGTGCATGACAAAACTGCATTCTCAAAAAAAAAAAAAAAATGTTTCAGTAAAAAAAATCTCGTAGTGCCTCTTAAGGATCCTTTCGCGCAGTGTAATTTTAGTTACCATCAATAACTATTATCCAAAAGGGCTATTTTAAACCTCCTGTTACTTAAACAGCTGAAACCCTCGTTACTTCGTGCCGTAGTAGCAAGGCATGTTTTCCAAAAGATTTTAAAAAGCCAGATTTATCGCTTTCTGCTAGGACTCAATATTCAGTCATAGCAAAGAGTGATAAATCTCACTTACTTTTAATAAAATAAAAAATGTTAAATGCTGGTTTCCACATTTTAATTTGATGAATCATTTCCCAATGCAGGTGTGTGTAGTTATATCACACGTAGCCTACCTACAGTACATGTAATAGTTGGCTTGATTTTATTGTCTTCTCGGTTTTAATCTTATTCAAATTTCTGTCAAAAGTTTGCATAAATAACCAATGGTATGTAAAATGAAGAGCTTATAACCTAACACAGCATGTCAAGGTAAAAAACTAAAGAAACTACATTGTACAGTTCACTATAAAATTCATATTGATAGAGTTTACTTTGAGAATAGGGAAGGAAATGGTGATAACATTTAGACTTTTCATTTAGGCCCTAATGTTTGACGAACTGACTCTCCAAATGAGATGTTCATTTCTTGATATCGGTATTAATTTCACATTGTAAATCTGCAACAGGTGACCACAGCTCTCACACCCTGGTTAGGCGAGGTCCGGTTTCTGCCATTAAATGCCAGGCAAGGGCCATCTTCACTCCAGGGTGCTAAAGAAAAAAATGAAAAATGCCCTGATAAATCATATGTCTGATTTTATTGATTGTATTACGTCGTCAATTAACACCTGAGAGGCGTAAAGGCTACTTAATAGAAACACTATCGCGCCTTTTTATAATCAAAGGTGTCAACTTAAAAAATTGAAATTTGTTATCTACTTTCTGTTATTTATTACCTGTGTATGTCCCAGCTGTTCCACCAAAGTCATTGTAGACATTGCATCCTGTGATGGTATTACCCAGCATCACAGCTGACAGAAACTTGATCACCCTGACAGTCTCCACTGCGCTCTGACATTTTGGTGACACACTCCAGGCTGCTTGCTTGACAGCAGGCACCAGTTCCAGATACTTAATTTAAAAATTCAAATGTTAAAATAAAACAAAATTATCTGACAGCTTGTCTTGACTGAGGATTGGATATGAACCTTTGTTTTTGACACTTTCAAAGACAGTTAATGAAGCGAAAGATACAAAAGAGAACTTATTTCTCACTTCATTACTGCAGTTTACTGCTCCTTGAAAATTTTATTGTTTAATTTACAGTTTCAAAGATGAAACTGACCTCCCATTTCCTACCATCAACCTCTCTACGATTTTTAATGCATATTGCAATATTATTTTATTAAATTCTTTTTGCTTCGCAGCGTTTTATTTTTCATTGTACGGGGAGACTCGATCGCGTCAGACAAGTTGAGTGCACTTTAGCGAGAATCCCCCGGAGAATTGGGTCGATGCTGCTAGTATGATGGGGTTTTCTAAACGCGGTCTTACTTAAGGTGTGGCATAGAAATATTATTCGCTAAAAATGACATCTTTTTAGTCTACGCTATAGGCCCTATTTAAGCAACTTTCACATGAGCATACCTGTCTGCCACATTCGCTGCATATGTTCCCCCGCATCTGTCTACTATACGCGTCTGTATAGTATGATGAATCGTCATGATTTCGGCACAATTCTCGTACATACACAGAACAGTTTTTGATGCGGATTTACCTATATATTGTATTCATGTATATTCAAAGAGGAAGATGAATGATTGGGTAAAATAACGTCAACATATGCTCTTCCCGACATGCGATTGGTCAACTCAGGTAGAGGAAGGCTGAGGCGTAGAGATTGAATGAACGCCAATATGAACATCAAAACTGCATGTCTTTCCAATGGTCGATCTAGAATTTTGCTGTAGAGGTGGGGGACAAGTCTAAAAATACTGATGAGCTCTGCTTGGGTAACATTTGAGGCGGTATACATACAAGTAGGCCTACTGCAAAGACATTGAAATACTTCTTGGTTGTGAATTGTATCGCACGTTAATAAACTGCATTTTCAGGGAAAAGGGAGAATAGGGAGTACGTCGATGTGACCCAAGGTCACATTCATCTTGAGAGTTAAGGGGGTTAAAAATAAATTGATGATTGCATTGGCCCATATTCACTCATTCTCAATATACATTGATGCTCATAAGTTAAGCAACACTTTCTTATTTCTTAATTTTCTCGGCAACCAAGCTTTTTATTGCTGCAAAATTTATACAGAGCAGATTTAATTTGATGTTTGCAGATGGTCAGTTAAGAGTCCAGAGAGGTCCAAACCATTTACAAGCGATTTTGTTCTCTCACGTGTGAAGGGTGCCGGAAGTTTTGTCTGGGGTGGTGTCTCACATGATGAAAAATTACCACTGTACGCCATTCAAGGAAGGTTTCATTAGTCAACGATACTAGCTGTAGAGAATGTGGGGCGCATATGTTTAGGCAAATCCAGACAGAAGCATTTCTTTAGTGCAGGACAATGCANCTCGAAATGGTTGGTATACTACTCAGTACATAAAATGCACTTCTTTAAAATGGCAGTACGCAGTCAGCAATATATTATTCTACTAGATCGTTTTCACACAATACTCAGTGAAAGAACATAAAAAGAACAAAAGTGTGTTCTATATTTCACAACGCTTAATTACTGTTCTAGCGTCAGAACACTGTTTAAAGCGTTCTCAAAATGCAACATTCGAACACGTAAAAAGTGTTCTGAATTTACATGTAAATGTGTTCTAAACAAAACAAAACAAAAAAGAGCATAAAAATGTGTTCTAAATTTCAGAACGCAAGTTGATATGGGCCTTTTAGCCGATTACGATGTGAGATAGATGGATCTAGCGGTACCTGGATCTAAAGATACGTGGGTTTATAGGAATCTGTCGGTGGATCTATCGGAACGTAAATTTAACGAGACGTAAATCTATTGAGACGTGTATGTATAGAGACGTATCTATCGGGGCGAATATTTTATTGGGACGTTTATCTATATGGCGGACCCCCTCTTCCCGACATGCGATTGGTCAACTCAGGTAGAGGAAGGCTGAGGCGTAGAGATTGAATGAACGCCAATCTGAACATCAAAACTGCATGTCTTTCCAATGGTCGATCTAGAATTTTGCTGTAGAGGTGGGGGACAAGTCTAAAAATACTGATGAGCTCTGCTTGGGTAACATTTGAGGCGGTATACATGTATACAAGTAGGCCTACTGCAAAGACATTGAAATACTTCTTGGTTGTGAATTGTATCGCACGTTAATAAACTGCATTTTCAGGGAAAAGGGAGAATAGGGAGTACGTCGATGTGACCCAAGGTCACATTCATCTTGAGAGTTAAGGGGGTTAAAAATAAATTGATGATTGCATTGGCCCATATTCACTCATTCTCAATATACATTGATGCTCATAAGTTAAGCAACACTTTCTTATTTCTTAATTTTCTCGGCAACCAAGCTTTTTATTGCTGCAAAATTTATACAGAGCAGATTTAATTTGATGTTTGCAGATGGTCAGTTAAGAGTCCAGAGAGGTCCAAACCATTTACAAGCGATTTTGTTCTCTCACGTGTGAAGGGTGCCGGAAGTTTTGTCTGGGGTGGTGTCTCACATGATGAAAAATTACCACTGTACGCCATTCAAGGAAGGTTTCATTAGTCAACGATACTAGCTGTAGAGAATGTGGGGCGCATATGTTTAGGCAAATCCAGACAGAGGCATTTCTTTAGTGCAGGACAATGCACCCGTCCATGAAGCAAGATGCGCTGCAACAGCATGGTATCCCCAATATGGATTGGCCCTACATACACATTGTACACCAGAACTCAGTGTATTAGAACATGCTTAGAATATAATTGACAGAGTAGTTAATGAGAGACAACCTCCAGTAGGATAAGAGAGCTCCAGCAGGCTGTAATCGAGGAATGGAAAAAACTCCCAATGCAAGATTTACGGAATTTGGTGGCAAGTCGCAGGAGACAATGTGAAGCCATCATTCAAAGCCAGGGAGGGCACACTTGATATTAACTGGATACAAAAAGTCAGTCATGAAAGTTTTATTATTACTATTAAATTAATTTGCAACCCGAGGGTTGGATAAATACATTCTTTGCATCATAGTTGAATAAAGTTACTAATGAATAATAATAATAATAAAAAGAATGTTAAAAGACATTTTAAAAAAGTTAAATAACTAAAATGCAAGGTCAAAGATGAAATAAAATATCATCAGTCATTTTTTGGAACAGGTTAAAAAGTCACTCATTGGTCGCTTGGGTTTAATTTTAGGCCATTTGAATGTCTCAGGTTCCCGAAATGAATATTTGTCATTCTGTTTTGCTTGTAAAAGATAAAGTAATATATGATCCGGTATATTTGATATCCTAATAAACATTCTGCATACATTGTGTCGTCTTTCATTTAATAATTCAAGTTTAGTATGTTCACAAGCATCGTCATATTCAAGATCAGGATATCTTTCTTTCTTGAGACTTTTCTACTAGGGCAGACAATTCATTTGTTAACCCAAAGTGCCAGACAGGGGAAGTATATTCTAAAACCTACCTTATGACCGTCTAGTAAGAAGCAAAGCCTGTCTGGGCCCCGCAACTCGAAAGCATCGCGCATTGCGACCGATTCGATTCCAAAATTCGCCCATGCTTGTCACATATAAACATTGTACTGCCCTCTCTGTGATATCACTATTCGCCATACGCGATGCTTTCGAACTACGGGCCCTAGTTTCTTTTCCCACAACTTCATGCTGAATGAGATTCTTTCATTTTATCGTTTTCAACTTTTTTGTTCAGATTTTTATGTTGTTTACAAACATCGTTTTCCCCTGGATTCTTTTTTACCTGTTGTAAATCGGCCCGTTACTACTTTAGATTCTTTTATTTCTCTGAAAATTATTTTTTAGAATTGTGCACTTTTTCATCTATTTCAAAAATAATCCCAGTTCTTTTCATTCACAGATTTTAGCCTGTCTGAATACTGCGTACAGTAGAAATGGTCATCGTGACCGTCAACGGTTGCCTTTTCAAAGTCCCCTCGATTAACTACCTTTTATTGGTTCTTATGTAAATATCGTTGGTCTTCTAATATTATAGGTTTTTTTTCCCACCTTTGGAATGTTCGACACAAACGCACACTCTAACGATGTTGTCTACTCATATTTTCATTCTCATGGGCCCGTTCGGAACTTATTAAATTCTAAGTATCGATCTTGCTTATTTTAATATAACTTTGGGACACTAGCGCTGTACGGCTACAAGTGTTTTGACATAACAAGGACACAATGCAATTTCCTCATGGAGAAGATAAAAAAGCCTATAGTGCAATCTTATACAATCTGAACAGTCTGAACGGCCCCTTAAATTGAGAACTGATCAGAGAAAGGATTTCCACAAACCAAACTTACTTTTAAATGAACAAAACTTGATTATATGGTGATGACGATGCCCATAAAGTACTGCACAGCAGCATTTATCAAAAATTTTTCCTTTCAAACATTATAAGAATGATTCAACTTAAATTTATTACAAATAAGAATACAAAAGCTGCTTACAAAGGATAGATTCTTAAATGTGTGAAATCAAATTGACACAACAGTGCAGAAATAAAGTTAATAAATCATACATGTATACTTATATATAATTTACCTCTAATGAGTTGTTCAATTTAATCTCACCAAGTTGTCATCAATCTGTTATTATACATGTACTATTTTCATTTGGTTAAGATCAGCTCTTAAATGTCAGATCTGCTTACTCTACATCTTTGGTAACATCATAATGGAAATTGCCATGAACACATGTTAAATATTCAATTTTGAAACATTTAACTTTCATAACCTGTGGATTTCATACAATCCAGAGTACTGTACATAAAGGAAATGACAAAACAACAAACATGTTAAAACCATGTACCTACTACACTATTATACTTTTTAACTAAAAAAAGCCTAAAACCACCAAAATAATCTCACAAGCAAAACTATTTCTTTACAGGAATTTAAAACAAGACAGCAAAGCTGTTAAATGTACAGACAAAAAGAAAAATTTGATGCAATATAGATATAAGACATTATGCTAAATAGCAAAGTCAGCACCAAATTTTAATTATCCAAAACAAGTAACATGGATATTAGATACTATGTAACTAGATTAAGGCTTCAGTCCATGAGAGTTCAATTTCACTCATCGAAAATGCCAGAATGAAAAAAGTGAAAGTTTCACAAAAATTGCAAAATTAAATAATTATATAAACGAAACAAGACAAATAATGACAATAATAATCTGATCAGGCTGTTTTTCAAACTAGACCTGTATCTAAATCATATTCATTAGTCCTATAAGATTGAAGACAAAAGGTCAAATGAAATATGTTATCTGTATTGCATATAGTATAATATATGCTGGATACAACAAATAGCACACAACAGGTTTTTTTTGTCAATTTGATGCAATATTACATAATGCTTGACAGGGAAATAAAGACAAAATTCAAATATGCACAACAGGTAACAGATATTAAGAATATATATGTCACTAGCATAAATGAAATGCCAGAATGAGAAAATAAATTTTAAAAAAATGCAAAAATTCAAGAAAATAATCCTATCAAACTAGTTTTCCAATCTGAGCATTATGTCAGTCACAAAATAATAAAACAGAGTGTTTGTGGTGGCAGTGCACAAAATATTTTTTATCAATTTTGAAGCAATATTTCCTATTGATAAACTACATAATTCACAACAATTTTTTTAAAAATTTATACCTTATACAAAAATAGACATAAAGAAAATGTAGCTACTATATAGCTTCATGCCTGTGGGAGTCCCACAATGAAAATGCCAATAGAGGTATGTGAAAAAAGAACATTTGCCAAAAAATATATAACATCCAGAAAAAGAATCTAATCAGGCTGGTTTTCCAACTGAAGCTGTATTTTAGTTGTATGTTTCTTTTCTGTAAGTTTAAGAAACATAAATGACTAGCTTTTCCTAAAAGATCACTATGGCAGCAGTACTCAAAATATGTTTTTCTTTAATTTTGATGCAATATTACACTATGCTTTATAGCATAATCACCACCAATTTTTTAAAGGTGCACTGCAGGTAACAGATATTTAGAGAATTAAGGTAACTAGCAAAGGTCTTCAGACTCATAATAGTGCAAATTCACACCTTGAAAATGGCAATATGTGAAAAATGAACATTTCACAAAGAAAAAAAAACTTGAAGAGGAGTAATCCCATCAGGCTGATTTTTGAACCTGACTTGTGATTCCGTAATATTGAACACTGCTTAGTTTGAACACAATAGGTCAACCAGCTTTCCACCTAATGATATATTTGCATATATACTGAAGAAAGCCCCCCCCCAAAAAAAAAACTTTTGGAATGGTTTGATCAGGCTGATCTTCCAACTATACCCATATTTTATTAATATTCAACAGTTATGTAAGTTTGAAGACCAAAGGTAAAACAGTTTTTCACTTATCTTGTTACATCTAAAAGTGCAGTGATACGGATAGGACAATGAAGATAAACACAAGTAAAGGCCATATGTACTGACACATCTGTCTCTGTACATAAAAAGTGCATGGCACAATAAATCCACATTTATAAAATATAACTGAGGCATTCTCACTGAGCTTTTTTTCACATGCTTATACTGACTTAACCTTAACATGGTGGGCATTATTTTAAATAAAAATTTAAACTTTTTTAAGCACACATTTTTGAGCTGCTTACTGCACCATTGGTATAGTGTAAAAATCATAATGGAGATTGCCACTGTTCATACTCTTGTACATTTAATAAAAAAAACAGTCCTTCCAGCTCTCAAGGATTAAACCTGGATCTCATAGATAGCTTACTATTTCTCATAGAAAATTGCAAGCAAAAGTCTGTGTAAATAATTATATTGCTTACAGATGTGAGACACAACATGGCAGGCTCCAGCAAAGGGTTTGAGTAAACATTCCATGGAGCCTTTGGAAGCATTCATCTGCAAAATTTTCATTAAGGAAGTGTGAATTGAACTTAATATTTCATTGTCACAGTCTTGCATTACACCAATCTGTCTTAATATTGTGCCTTTTTCATAACCTGGAAGCTAAAATGTGTCTCTATTGACAATAAGAATGCTCAATTGTAATTTCAAAGCTTTTGACCAAATCTCTATTTTTTTTAATCTGAAAATCTCCAGATTTCTCTACCCCAGAGGTTGGAAGGACTGAAAAAAATTCAGTTCCATAAAAAATATGTATATATATGTATATACCAGTATATATGAAAATAAAAGAACAACAAAAAGTGCTGCACCATATCTGACTTTTTTCATAGAAGCGTTTAAAAATTATAAGGCAAGACTAAACAAAACAATGTTAAATTATTACTACCAGTATATTTACTAAAACATTGTGATATTTTCACTGCTGCATGTGTGCTGGACATACACAAAGGTGCAGCACTGGGATGTCAGAATGAGATATGCCTGACAATAGCAATTTGTGCGCTAGCTGTATACTGCTCTCTGACTCTGTATACAATTCTTGTCTTGATGAGATTTTACTCTTACGTATCTATCTTTTAGCCTTACGGGTGGCCCTCTTGTAAGGTGCAATGATCATGTTAAGAGGCAGATTTGGACATATATGATCACATGTAACTCCTGGATATTCCGAAGTTATCTCATTCATTCCAAAGTGCTGAATTAACGCAACCAGATTGGGAAAACTGTCTTCAATGTCTCCAAGTCTGAAGACTCCAAAACAGGGCTCAAGGTCATGAGGAGGACCCCTCAAACTGGTTCTCTGTTGTGGAAAGAGAACAAATGTCATTTACTAGTACTGTAAATATCGTCTAGAACTTATTGATTTTAAAAATTGTTAAAGTTATACCTATAAAGTCAAATCTTTGCCAGTTAAACTGACTAAACTTTAAACAGCATAACTTAAAGAAATACCAAACAGTACCATCTCATTCTTCTCATACAGTGTATGATAGTCATTTATAACAAACTATAGGGATAATTAAAAAGGTCAAGTTTACAACCAAAAATCTGAAGAATGTGCAGTTTAAAACTATTTGTTTGGTGATTGAGTGTTAACTTTAGTTTTAAATAAGCTTTTTGTATGTCAACTCAATTTGAGTCCAATAGGAAACTAGTAGAAGTAGTTTTTGTGTTACAGGGAATCTACCCTTGCTTCACGTGTATCTTTAACATTTTAAATGTTTTCTAGCTGCTTTCATGGTTCACTAGTTTACCAGCCAAAATACTAATACAGTATAACATAAAAATCTGTGAACAGTAAAATGTTAATATAAAACTACATCTCACCAAATCATACAGAATTTACAAAAACTAAAATAAGATAAAATGATTTCTTTACCTCAATAATGAAGTGCTCTACGCATCTTTGTGCAACAACAATGGACAGCACAAAAACTAGCAGATTTTCGTTCTGTATCACTAAATCTATTGAAAAAAACAAACATTAAGTCATACATAAACAAGGCAGCAAAGCTATCAAATGTACAGACAAAAAACAGAAAATAATAATGCACAAAATAGAATACTGTCAATTCTGATGCAATAATACATTATGCTTAACTGCAAAGTGAACATCAAATTT
Source organism: Lingula anatina (assembly GCF_001039355.2). The sequence continues at coordinate 206,161 of NW_019774114.1, forward strand.
TAATTATGCACAACAGGTAACACCCATGAAAGTAAAAGCAGAAGGCCTCAGGCCCATGGGAGTTCATCTTCTAGTTAACGTTTACATCAGTCTTGGTTTAATTTAGTGAAAGGTCTCTAGTAATATGGCTTAATTCTGTAAATTGTCTTCAATATCTCTGACTTGCTTTCAGAATCACTGTAATGTTTTTGTCCTTGTGTACTAGTATATATGTATACTTAGTGCCCCCTGGCGATCGATCAATGAATGATGAAGTGATGTTACAGGATCGACTAGAACAGTTAGACGATCGACGAGAATAGTTACACGATCGATGAAAATAGTGACAGTATTGGTTTTAAAACACCATTGACAAGAAATGTTTGACAACTGACAACTGAATTGACGAAAATAGATGCTGAATTTATGATAGGGTCGTTTAAACTTGGAACTGAATCGATGGGAAGGCAGTGTATCGACGAAACATAACTGAATCAACGACATAAATTTTTGCCCTTTTGGCTGCCAGTACCTGTCATTGTAAACTAAAAAATCTGACCGTCTTCTGGAAGACCCAGAAGATGGCCTAAATCCACCCCTGTGTAATATACTATCATTAGAGTCCTGTATCTTCACATAAGAAGTCAGAAGTACAACAGAAAATATACGCAGTCAGCAGATAGAAGTGGGCCAGTGAAATCAATACCTAGATAGTACAAATAATGGTGGAGATCACACAGACTGTAGTGAGTCTCAAGAAACATAAATACGTCTTGGCCTTACACGTTGGTTCCAGACCCCGTTTTCTTATTGGTGAAAATGAACAAAAAAAAATGGTTATTACGATAACTCACCGCACAAGGTATGTCCCAACTTTTTCATTTATTAAATATTCCTCTGCTTTGGGTCTATCTAAATATCCAGCAAACCAGCTGCAATACATTAAGTTAATATTGTTATAAATTATCTCGCCTACAGGCAGAAATCGAAAGTGGCTTATACACAGAGATTATGTTTAAAAACAAATATATTCAATGAAATTCAATGATATCAGTAGGGAAACAAATCTGTCCCTAAGAAAAAAGTAGTATGTCTTAAGGAAGTAAATATTGTTCATTGTTCTCGATCTCTAACCATCAAACCCAACAGTTCATTTAACAGTTATAATTTGCTGTATGACTGAACCAAGAGCAAACTGGCAAAGCCTTTATGATAAGTTATATAGAGAGAAAGACCTGCATTAATAATGACTCAATTATTAAGAAAACAAAACAAAATGACCTGGTGAGATCTAGTAATGCACACTGCTTACGTCAGACAAAATTTTATTTTACTAAAAGTCACTTGACAAGTTAAGGGAAATACATAAAGTACTTAAGTGTGGGTTAAGGACCTTTTTAATTACAGATAGTTACTCAGTATGGGGAGAGTCAAGATCAAAGACTGGTTAGTCAATTAAAAAAAAAAACTTTACACCAGGAAAACTAATTAAATATGGGTTTTTCTCAAGAAAATCTTACACTCACCACTGTGAACTTAAGAAGTTATAATTGTGACAGGATTGCCTTGCCCACTATTGAACACTTAATGACATGTTTGCAAAAATGCACATTATGTAACTTATGCATATAAAATTATATATGTAACATTATGTAACTTTTGTAAATTCTACCATCTATCATCCTGATTTTCAAAAGGCAGTCACCTTTTAACCACACAAAACTACGTACTAAGCAAATTTGAAGTAAAACAAAAATATGGTTTGGCAATAAAAGACATAAATACATGTAAAAAAACCCTGAACTTTTGTAAAAATACTCCCATCATTATAATTGTTAAACTAAACACTAAATGACCTTTTAGCAAAAAAAAGCCACTCAGCAAACTAAAAAAAAAAAAAAAAAACAGCTTGGTAGTTATGGAGTGGATACCATCTATGTCAAACATGATCAGTAACATAGACAAACACAGTTATCAAAATAAATAGAATAAATACAGACATGTCCAGTGTCTTTATAATTATATTTTAAGCCACATGCATTGAACATTTCGTTCATTGCATTTAAATCAAACAGGAAATTTGTGAATGTGTTTCTCGTCATGCAGTCAAAATAGTTGTTGGGGGGGGGGGGGG